>JAJHUR010092956.1:0-20565 GCA_027495735.1 Lutjanus campechanus
TCCAACTGAACTGTGTTGTTTGACGTAACGTGCAGTTTAACACGCGCCCACATCTCGGCGTACGCACAGTTGGGGATGTTGATGCCAGCTGGTATTCCGCTCCCGGCGAAGGTGAGGACGTCCAGCGAGGTGAAGTCAGGTTTAAGGAACGTGTCCTTCTCAAACTCGCGGGGCCACGGCAGCTCGGGGAGCAGGACTTCTGCTGAGCTCACCAGCTTGGCGAAGCGCTCGCTCATCGCCTTGTTCACAACCGCAACAAAACCTTTAGAAGACATCACAACCCCGAAGTTAGAAAGTTAACGGATAGAAAAAAACAAGACAAAAACACAAACAATTTCTGACTAATACTGAAGGACAGTAATCACAGGGGCTTTTGGTTCAGGACGGGCCTTTGAGGGGAGGGACAAAGCACAATAGTAAGTTTGATCAGTCCAAGTGCTGTGAGGGCAGTGACTCTATGTTACCTTTTTTGACAGAAATCTATGCATTTTCCTGTTATTTCTGACCATTTGATGAACAAATGTCTCTCATGCTTTAGTAAATGAAACTTGAGAGGCTAATAATTGATAACCTTAATGCAAACATTCACAGGGCGGGGTATCATTCAAAACTTTTCAGTACCAGCGCTGATATTGATACCTTGGCTTCAACTAAATCCATTTTAACGCACAATTATTCACTTTAAAGGAAGGAAACTGGTGGTAAAAAAAAGACTAACAATGATCCCCATCTTTTGGTGTGATGTAGTTTTTTTTTTTTCCCTGCATGCCTCATTGAAATGTAACGTTAGACAGCCAGACACCAGCGTTATTAGATCTTGTTAAAAGTATGCTCCATGCTGAATTGCTCACTGATGCTGATGAGATTTACTAATAGCAATATTTGGCATCGAATGACAAGGCACTTTTCAGTTCACTGCTGGGCACAGATTCAATATGTATTGCAATTCAATATTACAATCTATTGTGATATTGGTTTGCTTTTTTAACATTAGACTATAGGAAAAGTTTCATCATATACTTCTAGAGTGTATATGTCATATTTCTGAAAATAATGTACATCACATGTCAGTCTGTCTTTCTGAGTTTCATTTCAGCAGCATAGGCTTATTATTATATAATATATTGTTATTATTTCTGCATATAAAGGGAGTAAATAAAATACTATTTGAACTATTTTTAAACCCATGGAGAATTATACACTAGTGGTAACTCCCATTATGTGTAAGCGTCAAGCTAACCACCTAAACATATATATAAATAAATAAATATATATATATATATACATATATATATACATATACATACATACATATGAATGTAACAAAATTAAGAAATCAAAAAATGATTCAGGAATTGCAACAAAAGAATCGTGATACTTAAGAGAGTCGATTTTTCTCTCCCACCCCCATCAGCCACATGTGTAAAATACAGCAGCTGTGGATGGGCGAGGACTCAACTGGTGGAAGGCAAAGAGGTATTTAGGTTTATGTTCTGCTTGTTCAACAGTTGTTGGATAAATTGCCATTAAACATATTTGGAGAGGATTTATTTTTATTCTCACTCCTCCTCCTCCTCCTTTTGGCGCTGGCGGACACCTCTTTGGAGAGCGCCAAAAATTCCTCTATGAAGGAAAACACCCCGGTAACATAAACCCTCCGGAAATTTGAATTATTTAACATTTTCTGTCCTTTACAGTTTGTGTCCCTCTAAAATCAATGCAATCACTGTTAGAAACATTTCCAAAATTACCTACTGGAGTTATAAAGCAGCACATTTCTACTTAAGTAATTGTTTAAAGTAACTCAATCAGTGTTATTTTTCCCCTACGAGTCCTCAGCTCTGTATCACAGCAATAAAACCTGGAGAGGAACGCGGCATCACAGCTTGCAAACCAATAAACACGTTAATATCACTGCTGTTGATCGCTGAGGTAGTTACCTTCAAACTCCCCTCTGGAGCCAAATGGGTCCCTGTAGCTCTCTATGAAGCCTATATAACTGAGAGGAGCAGAGAGGGAGGAATGGAGGAGTAACGAGGAGTAAAGAGCAGAGAGAGGGGGAAAGGTTTCAGAGGTTATTGAAAGAGTAGGATTCAAATATGTTTGAAATTAAGCAGGTGTTCATTTGATATTGCTGTGGCTCACCTCTCAACAATTGGTCCTTTGTCTTTGATCCAGTAGCGCGAGCCCTCTTTATGGGCTTCAACCGAGCCAAAAGTGAAGCTGCGTCTGTACTCCTCCAGCATCTTTCTCTGGTTCTCATTGGCAGCATACGCCTGTGTTAAGTATTTGGAAACAAAGCAAGAATTTCAAAAGTGGAACTGAAGCAGGATTTGGCTTCTATTCTTACCCCCCTCTTCCTAAAACAGCTTTGCCAAAGGACAATGCTTTTTACATTCATTTTAAGATGCAATTTTGGCAGTTTTTTCCTCCTTTTTTTTTTTTTTTTTTTTTTTTTTTTACTTTCAGACATTTTACTGATATTTTATCAACTCCAAAAATGTAACAACCTCAGTTCTTCATACTTTATAGCTCTATCAGGGTTCCCACTATTTCCCTGATTTGGAGCGCTCTGATAAAAAGCCTAGTAGTTTCTTCTCTGTAAAGGAAAACAGGAAAATGTAGAAATAATTTTGCAGGACAACACAAGATTTTGATTTTACATGTGTTTTCCATGACTGGAAAATTTGTCAGTTGTTTTCCGGGATGTGTGGGAACTGTTCATATTTTGGTGATTTTGTTTCATGTTGTGGTTCCAAACAGCTGCAAGAAAACAGACTGAACATCGATCATATCCAACATCCTTTGCTCGCGCTCGCACCTGTGCTTGTTGGAGATAAAAGCTGACTTTCTCCATGAGATGAGCGTAGTCTCCCCTCTTCACAGTGAACTCTTTGTCTTCGAAGCTGAAGTTACCGCAGCAGGAATCGCATTCCCCGTCCACGGCACAGTCTGTGAAGCGGTGGTGTACATTTTATTGCTTTAATATCTGACTGTGTAGCATCATTAACAACATTAGCTGCATAAACAAATCTCTCCACATCCATTTGTTCCAGTTGCTGAAAATCATAATGTTCACAGGTTCGAATGTCTCTAGCATGAGTCTACATGACATGTGATATATATTCAATTCTGCACGCCAAATTTGTCACAAGTGCAGTATGGTATGGTATAAATGTTATTCTGGTTCTCATGTACCACTGTAGTTCTGACCTTTCTGCACGGCTGAAGCCAAGCGCACCTCGTAGCACGCTTTACCCCCGTTTTCCCTCTTGAACAGACGGGTGTTGTAGGCAGACAGTTTCTGGAGAACAAAAAGCACAAGAACACAGATAAGAATCAGACTGAAAAGACACGTGGAGGAGCGAGAAAAGACACAGCTGCAGGATGAACCATCAGAATGGAAGGAAGAGGTGAGAGGAGACTAAGAAGAACATAAATCGAGTGCATCGAGGAAAAGACTGAGCTGTCAGAATGGAGTCCAGAAGAAAAGACAGTAAAGGTTATTACAAATTGGAGGAAAAAAACAATGGAAACGAGAGGCTTCCTGAACACTTTCCTTTTCCAAATCCAGCCATACTTTTCCAGAGTCAAATTTCCCAACCATATTTGACATCTGTGTATAAATAACAAGATGTTTATTATGTAAATAAACAGTTTTACAATCAAACTGTTAACATGTGTGTTATATTCTGACTGTGGGATTGTCAAGCCAGCCCTGTGAAGGCTGTTTCAGTCCAAGCTCCTGCCTAAGTTAGGAGCTACATAAACTAATCAAATTATTTTTCGTAAGATGTCAAATAAATAATATAAACTTATTGTAGTATAGTCCGGAAGAACAAATATTTTTCCACACTTAATTCAGACAATTACTAAAAGATCAAATTCCATACTCTTCTTCTATACTGCACAGGAACCCTGAAATAGGAATATTCATTTCAGGCATGAATTCAGCTTACTTTCGAGTCAAGGAACTTCTGAGCCAGCTCAGCATCCTCCAGGCAGCAGTTTCCTGAGAAGTAGGTGGTAATTCCCTGAAGAAAAGCAAAGCAAAAATACTTCATGAGCTGTGTATTTTCCTCATGGAGGTCATTGTGCCGGTTCACCTGGAGTGACCCCTGAAAGTCTGGGGTTCTCTGGCTTCCTAAAGGGGAAGTGTTGCTGTTGGCAGCCAATCTAAAGACCTCAACCTGCAGAGAATTTGCCTTGCTTCTTGAATATAAATTTAAATGTATAAATTAAATTTATGTGGAAAAGAAAGGCTCGCCCTCAGGAATATATCATGTCTGGCAGTAGGTTACACAAAGGTATATTCCTCTCTTTGTTACATGGATACATTTAATTTATCTGACACAAGTAACATCTCAAAAATAAGAAAAGAGAAAGGAAAGGAAGAACTCCTGAAGTCTTTTGGATGGGAATAGACACACCTGCCAGAAAGAATAAAACTTTCCACTCCCCGCCCTAAACCAGTCCATCCAACACGATGGATATTTCATTCAATATTACTGGCCTGAATTCTACATTAACTGATGAAAGATCCCACCTTGTCGCCCAGCCCCAGCTGTTTCTGTCGGTCTTCCAAGGAGTAGAGGAGACATGAACAGCTGTCCCACAGAGCCCCCATCTCGGTGGGCTGCTCCTGGAACGCCTGGCTGGCCTTCACCAGAGCTTCCAGCTTGTCCTGTGTGGACATACCATAAACACAGACAGCTTAACATATGTCACAGCAGCAGCAAAGGAGCATTATAGATTATATATAATACACAAAGGCTCTTTTTACAACTGTTCTCAATGAAGAGCGAGACTGTGCAGCAGCAAGCAGCCGACTAGAGAAAAGGTGCAGCGCCAAGCATTTAATTCCCGAGCACTGGGAAAACTGCACTCAGGCACCTCTAGTCGAAAATCTAAACTTTTCAGAAAAGTGCTGGTGTTGTCACTGTAGCTTTTTTCAGCCAATCAATCTTACATTAGATGGGGACTTGTCACCCTGGTTTTGCTGCTGAAAACAAGCATGTGCACCTGTTTACAAAGCAGGTGAACTGGACCTTACGCCCGACACCTGAGGCCTTCTTACCTTCAGTAGGTTTGGGATGAACTTGGTGTCTCCAAAAGACTTGTAGTTTCCCATGTTTGCATACAGTCCTGCTGCATACACCAAGAAGGCCTGAAGATAGAGATCACAAGAAAAGATATGATAAAACTCATTTACACAAACATCTTTACACATGTTTCTACTAGTTTGTGGAAGAAAATAAGTGGGACGGCACCAGAAACAGCCAAAGACACAAAGACTGCGTACCTTGTACTCCTCAGCGCTGAGTCCAACTGCTGTGGCCACCTGTTCCAGCTGCACAGGCGTCTGCTTCCTGAAGATCCTCTGCAGTAACACAAAGATGTCTGCCGACTCTGGGGAAGTCTGCAGCAGCACTGCCAGACCACCATACCTAAGACAGTGCATGTGTTTTTGGTCAGCAGGGCTTCACTTCCTCAATAAACTCAAGTTTTTATTCTTTAAAACTCCTGAGATGTTCTTGAGTTGAACTTGCTACATCCTGAGAAAAGTAACGTACCAAGCGGCGCGTGACAGGTAGTGGGCATACATCTTCTCCTGAGGTGAGAGCAAACGGAAGGCCTCGCCGCAGTCAAGTGCAGAGACACCAATGTCATTTGGGAGGTAGTACTGGGAGTCCACCATCTTCAATCTGAGGTTTAACACTGACGATAAGGAACTGAATTAAGAGAGGGGAAGAGAAAGTGGGGAAAGGGTTATAATGAGAAAGGAATAGATGAGGTGAGGAAAATGACATTAGGACGTTTAAAGGGGATGAGAAAGAAATGTGGAAGACAAAAAAAGGGAGATGAGAGACAGATGAAAGAACAGAGGTAGTCATGAGATGAGGAGAGCCAGTGTGGGATTAAGAGATAAAAGCAGAATTGCAGGTTAGAAGTGACAGCTTTGGCTTTTTTTTTTTTAGCGTGAGCTCTAGGAAGTATTTGCACACCTGTCTAAACTTTACACAGGTTAAGCCATTTGTGTACTGTAGGAACACACAAAGGCACATTTGGAACAGTTATACTGTTTATGTAGTCCTGTGTAGGTTTATGTATGTTTCTGTAGTGCTGTGAAAATCTGTGTAGTTCCTTCTGTTGCTCTATGTACCACCATGATCCCAGAGGAACACGGTTTCATTTCACCATGTACTGTATGGTTGAAATGACAAATAAAGACAGTATAATTCTTATTTTCAGTATCAATTAATCTGTTGATATTTTTTTTAAAACTGTTTTGTGTATTAAATATTTTGAATGGCCATCACAGTTTACCAGAAACCTAGATTAGTTCTTTATATTGATTATTTTGTCAGACAAGCAGCCCCAAACCTAGAGATATTCAATTTACAATGATATAAAACAGAGAAAAGCACCAAAACTTGTCTCATAATTATTTTTTTTTTAATCAAACCTGCAATTAAGATTCTATCAGATGCTGACCATTCAACTACATATACACTTTATTGTGTGATATCATTTGTTTTTGCTACATCTTACCCTTCATCCATATACAAAATACAGAGAAAGGTTTGGCTTTTATGTTTTTTTTCTTGTTAGAATTTCATTTTAAAAAATCTTCTCAAAACATAATTCATCTTGTTTTTCTTTCATATTTATTTAATACCACCAGTCAATTGTCTAATCAACTTATAATTATTAAAGCACTAATATTAATTATTATTTGATTCAGCTGTTTCTCGTATTCTAGGATTTTTGGATACTTTTGAAGAAGCAAAGGGTGGAAGTGCTGTTATTTAAGCATGTGTAATGGCATATGAAAGATATTTTTACAGTAACTGTTAAGCTAAAGACCTACTAAGAGTTATTCAAATTAATTGCAGCCAGCCAGGTGCTGGTAAAATATGAAAGTGACTTGTTTCAGTGAGTTAGGTTTCAGACACAAAATAATCATTTACTATTGAGTGGCTGGTGAATCTGAACATTTTTCTGTCAGTGGGTACTAGGGTACAAGGGTAAAGTTAAAATTTCTAACCCTGGTTAGAGCTATCCAACACCATTAAAAGTTGTAGAGGGAAACAGCAGGTGCTGGTCCCTGAACCTTGATCTATCTAGCGTTAAACCGACCGTGGCACAGATTCAAGAGGAAACAGTCAGTTAAATTAAGTTTCTGAAGCCAGTTTTCTGTTTCACTTTACATTAAAAGCAAATAATAAATTAAAGAATATGCAAGTGCAGCACCTCAAAGTTGAAAGCAATAAGTCTATAAATTAACAGTTTACTAACGTTAACAGCACAGCAACACTCGGACACCATGTAACGTTAGGTAAATACTAGAAATAACGTTTCTTCAAGCTACAACAAACAGCTAACTCAACGTTAACGTTAGCTCCTAGCGTGCATGCTAATAGGACTGCTGTGCGTTGGGAGCATTTAAACACACTGCCACAGCTTCTATAAACTAAACGTTAAGTCATAAATATTATGCATACTTAATTCTAGGTTTGATGAGCTATTAATTAGCTTATTTCGAGAGGTATAGCGGTGAATACCAACTCAACGCTTCTTACCTTAGCTCCGGCGAACGTCAAATTGCAGTCTCACGCTGTACACTTCCTGTATTCATTCAACCTTAGTCCCGCCCCCTAACCAATCATAGCTCGGGAGTTGTGGTTGATAGAAATATTAACCAATCATTAAGTAGCTGCGCCGGATTTTTTTCTGCGCACTTCACGTCGTGATTTTCTAACTAAAGGTAACACTCTTACGGTCTAAATCAAGCGCAAAATACTGTCACAACACACATAATAGAGCAATAATGTAATGTATAGGCAGAAATAAATAATTACCGATATCTACATATATGGCCGATACAGGACGAGGTGGCCGAGTGGTTAAGGCGATGGACTGCTAATCCATTGTGCTCTGCACGCGTGGGTTCGAATCCCATCCTCGTCGGACTCCTTTTCCATAATCGAAGGCATCGCAACATAATTTGTCCCAGGTACACCTTGTGCACTGGTAATGTACACATGGAGAATGGCCTCACAACTGCAACCTATGGCAAGATGACTGACGTGGTGGCTATTTTTTCTTCCCCTGAACTGTCTCCTCCTCCTTCCCGTGCCCCCACCCCCCCCCCCGCACGCCCGCCCCCAATCACCCTTGTTGAAAGCGAAAATTTGGCATGGTAAAATCACCAAAGTCTTTAATTTGGTTTTACACGCATGGAACGATAAAACCATAACCACACATTCTTTCCGCATAGACTTTCATTTTGTTCATCCCCTTGGTTAGACATCATTTTCTCCAAGGAAACTAAAAAAGAAGGAAGGATCATTACATCATTACAGAACATTTAATGCTCCAGACTTTGGGGTCAGTTCTATTGAAGCTAATGGTGACCAAAAAGTCTTAGTGTGGTACCAACAAAGCATGGGATGTTCTACAGTGATGTAATGTCTCTTCCTTCTTTCCTTGATTTTCTCTCATAACCAGGGGTGGAAAAAGGACACACATTCTTACTTGTGTAAAAAAAAAGAAGAAGAAGAAGACTGGTAAAAGTATAAGGCCTAAGCTGATTCAACTTCTTTTGTCAAGTAAAAGTGAAAAAGTATGGGCTCTGAAATGTACTCAGAGTATAAAAGTAAAAAGAAGCCCTCTGAAGGACATTTCTACTGACTGTTTTTGCACAAAGCTAACTGAACCTTGTCCACTTCACCTTGTCTTTTCCGTGTTGTTTGTCTTGTTACATCTGTTGTGCATGATATCCAGTGTTGGACAAGTTACAACCAAAATGTAATACAATATATATTATTAGTTACTGTCATTTAAAAAGTAATTACTTACATTGCAATATTACTGTCTCTGAATTGTAATGCGTTACACTACTTTTGCATTACTTTTGAGTTACTTTCACCAAAATAACCGCAGAAATATGACTACGCATTCTAAAATGCTAAAATATAGTTTATTGCAGCTGATTATACATTCAGTTGAGGGTCATTTAACATATTGACTGTGTTAAAAAACTGAACCTGAGGTGCACGGATTCACTTCTCCTCAACAGCATGTGGACTCGCCGTTTAGGTTGCTGTTTGTAATAATAACATGGTAGATGGCCGCATGGCCCACTCTCTATGACAACGTTAGCTTACCTTGTCATTGCTGGTGTTGACGGGGATTTTGTTGACAAACTTTCTTCGTTGATAGGTGGTGCATGTCTTCCACAATATACTCTGCCACCAGTCTCCTCACTGCTCTGGCTTCATGAAGCATGGCAGACAGAGAGAAATTTAACTTTTGTTGCTTTGTCTTTCCCGTATGCTCGTCCTCGGTTTTCTTTCCCTTATCCGCAGGTGCATCTCTCTCTCTCTCTCTTAGTTTAGTGTTAAAGTGGCACCGGTCCAGGTGTTTCTTCAAGTTACCAGTGCTATTTTTTGAAGTAGAGAGTTCCCTCGGTGTCGCACACAGATTGCACTTGACTATTATGTTCTTGTCCTTTTCTCTGACGAACTGAAAATAATGGGAGTATGTCCATCTCGCAAATGTAGAATCCATGTTTGTAGTCATCTTAGCGAATTCCAGCAACAGGAAATGACTCTTACTCGCGAATTTTTTTCTATTGTCGGGATGTCTCGCTGTTGGCGAATTCTTAAAAACAACACCTAATCGGGTTAAAATGCGTTTAACGCGCGTTACTTAGATTGTAACAGATATGATATTACAGAAATTTTAGTAGTAATTCATTATATTACTGCGTTACAGCAAATACTACAGTAATTGCGTTACTTTTGTAACGCGTTACTAACACTTTTCTATGTGTCATTGTCTGGTCGTTTTAGGTTGATTGATGCTGGGAAGGCAGCCCACAATGATGCAAAACAAAAATAATCAATAAAATGCATTAAAGCTAAAGTAACAAAGCCTGTTTGGAAGATATGGAGTAGAAACTGCAAATATACTTTTTAAAGTGTAGGGAGAAAAAGTAAAAAGTTGTCAGAAAAATCAAAAACTCAAGTAAAGTACAGATATCTGAAAACTCTGACAAAGTACTGGATATCATTTAGATTTTAATGATTGTGTTTATATGTTTATCAATTTCAGTTCTTAATTCTCTATTTCAATTCTTAATTCTTGATTACGATTCTTTGAGTGTTGTCCTGCATTCTTCACAGCAGAGTTGTTTGAAATGTGTTTCTTGGATATTTTGGGGTTGACTTAGGCAACTATACTGTAACGACAGAGTATCCTGTCCTTCCAAAGTATTTTGCAGAATAGCATTTGCTAAATTGAAGTGATCAACACTGAGCTAAGCTAACGTTAGCTAGATAACCATAATGAAGGTGGTCTTTTTTTGTGGTTTCTGGAAAATTTTGGCTTTACTTGTACTGTAATGCTAGAAAGTATCCCATCTTTGTAAAGTGTTTTGCAGCATAGCATTTACTAAAATGAGATGATAAACACTGAGCTAAGCTAATGTTAGCTAGATAACCAAAATGAAGGTGGTCTCTTGAAAACCTTGGCTTTGCTTGGGCTACTTTACTGTTATGGTAGAGAGTATCCCGTCCTTGTAAAGAGTTTTGTAGCATAGCAGTTGCTCAATTAAGGTGATTGTTACGAGACTCAGACATTTTGTGCTATTCATATGCTAGTCAAACAACTTAACAACAGCAATTTGAGTGTCGTCCTGCATTCTTCACAGCAGAGTTTTGTGAAACACTCATCACAACGGATAAATGTTACCGGGCAGAAGCATTGACCTAAGCTAACATTAGCTAGATAACCATTACAAGGCGGCCTCTTTTCTGTTTCTGTTTTTATTTTTATTTATTTATTTATCTATTTTATGTTTACTTAGGCTACTTGACTTTACTGGTAGAGAGTGCCTGGTCCTTGTAAAGCCTTTTGCTAAATTTGCTAAATTGAGGTTATTGTTTCAAGACACACACAATTTATTCATTACTTCCCACCTCTGGTTATAACCTGGATAGGCTTATACAAACCACACAGTATTTCATCAGTTTATTGGTTTTATTGAATTCTAAAAAACATGATGAGAAAGTGAATTATTTACAAAGGGTGTGCAACAGAAAGTATTAAGTTTTCCTTGATGAATATGGGAGAGCCAGTCAGCTGTACTAAATCCAAACGGTAGTTTCAGTGACCAGTCCTACACCACAAGAGAAATGTTACAAACATCTGGGCGTTCAGCACATCTGTGTGCGTGTGTTTGTTTATTTTAGGGTTCATGCTTGGGTTTTGCCGTCCCTCCTCTCGGGAGGCGTCGTAGGGAGTATCCAGCGATAGCAGTCTGAGAAGCTCAGGGTCTTGTCCACAGCACAGCTGGTGCAGTAGACGATCCCCAGAGCCAGCATCACTACGAGGAACACGCACAGAGGCACCAGCAGGGCCACCAGCAGCCAGCTCTTGTCGTGCTTTCGTTTACCTGCATCAGATCCGGCCCCTGCCTCCGCTGTGACGTCCTCTGTACCGTCCGTCTCAGATCCCTCCCCATCCCTAGTCCCAGTGGCTGACCCGTTTGCAGCTCCCACCCCGTCACTGGCCTCTCTACCTCCTGCCTTAGCTCCAGCCTCATTATCAATTTCATTGCCTGTGCTATCTTTTTGTGTTGGGGGTGGGGCTGTGTGATAACGCTTTGGTGACAGGGCATCCCATTGGTTGAGGTGGTTATCGGAACCACCATGAGAAATGTCAGGGGCTTCTGTCAGCCAGTCAACGTCAAAGTTAGTCTCAGCTTCAAAGTTTGGGTCCGGGGTAAATGAGGTGGACCAGGGATTATCGTGGTGAGGGTCAACGTTGGGTATGTGAGCAGAATCACTGGGGTCAGGGGTCAGAGTGGAGTATTCTTCGTCATCAGGCGAAGGCTGGCAGGTGAGTCCATCTGATTGCAGGTCGTAGCCGTTGTCGCAGTAACACTGGTACCCTCCCATGTAGTTGAGACACTGCTGCTGGCAGGGCGACTCCCCGACACACTCGTCAACATCTACACACTCCCCTCCACTGCTCAGCTCGTACCCGGGGTTACAGAGGCATGTGAAAGACCCCACTGTGTTCTCGCATACACCTTCACAGCTGCCCTCATCAAGGCATTCGTCAATGTCCACACACTCACCCTCGTCGTCCGGCTGGTACCCGGCATGGCAGGTGCAGTGGAAGGTACCGGGGATGTTGACACACACTTGCGGGCATGGTTGCTGTTGACATTCATCTACATCAGAACATCTGCGGCCATCTGGGCCCATCTGGTAGCCCGGAGGGCATGTGCAGCGGATGCCCCGAGGTGTCTCAGCACAGTCGTACTCACACCCCATCTCCACGCAGACCTCTTTCATGTGTGGCTGCTCAGTGGGGCCAGCGGAGTCAGAGGATAGTTCAGGAGGGTCAGTTGGGCTCAGTGGGTCAGGCTTGCAGCTGTAGCCATCCTCATCTATCGTGAAACCCTCAGAGCAGTAGCAGTAATAGTCTGTGTCTGTGTTCTGACAATACTGCTCACATCCATGGTCCCCGCTACACCAGTCCTGGTTCTGTGGAGCTGCACTGGACGAGCAGAGCGGTGCGTCCCTGGACCAGCCCACCGTCTCGTCGTCTCTCTCCATGCACAGCACTGTCTGCTCAGCAGGAGCATCGGGGTCCGAGCTGTCTGCAGGGCAGGGCACTGCAGCCACTGACCCGTAAGGGACGTGAGTCAGGAGGGTGCTGACGAGGTGAAACGGGGTGGTGTAAACCGCTGGACCTCTACCCTCGTCCTCCAGCGGCGGACACATCCCTTTGTAGTTGTACTGGCAAACGTATCCATCCAACGGCAGCGCACAGGAGCCATCCACCCACCGGAAGTTGTCACTGTTCTCACGTCCGCTCCCAGTAGTGTAGACGCTTATGGCCACACAGCGAGGGGCGGCACAAGTCCCGGGGGAGTCCTCACGGAGCCAGTTGGTGAACTGGCCATCCTGGTCTCCTGTTCAGACATAAGGACAAGGACCAAGTCAGTAAAAGTAGAAATTTCCTCGTTTTAATAGGACTATTTGGTTTGCTTTTAAATAAAAAATCACATACAGGAGAGAGAAAATTGAGGAAATCCCAGGAAGATCCCTCTCCCACATCAGGCAGGCATGCAATAGATGACACATTTGAATCCTTGAATCAATAAGATTATTATTAAAGCTGCCATGCATAGAATTTGTATATGACTTTATCGTTTTTCAAATTATTCAAATGGAAAATTAAAATTTTTGGTTGTAGAAAATTGAGACACTCTTGAAAAAGTTGGTGCATACTTGCCAACTTAACCCAACTTAAGAACTCAGAAATACTGAGGATTTTGATACCAAAACATTTGAGTTTCAGGGACTTTGTTTCTTGCATTCTGATGACTTTTGAAGAATGAAACTAACAAAATAATAAGATAACTGTAACAACACTTTTATGTTAAACACTTTTAATTTTACCTCTACCTCTCAGAAGGGAATACAGAGTTATTCTTCCCTGTAGTGTGACAGCAGATTTTACAAAATGCATGCCCCTTTCCTTTTAAACTTCTTACGAAACAGGAATTCTTCTTAAGAAGTCTGGTTAGTGTAGCTGTGTTGTGCTGTGCTGGCAACAGTCGACCTTTTGGGTCGTAGGGTTTATACACTGTACAATGTCAACAGTTAAAAAAAAGGGAGGAAAAAACAGATCAGGCAAAATTCAGGAGAATTGTGATTACGGAAGGAAATAGGGAGAGGGCAATGAAAAACGGGAGCATCCTGGGAAAATCAGGAATGTTGGCAAGTATGAGTTGGCGTAGTCTATGTGTTGCTGTCACCCCGTTCATTGCCATCTTTTCTGGGTTGGCTTCATGTGAGATGGAGTTTGTAGCAACTCGTATTGCTGTCTACCACAGTGTCTTACTTAACACTACCACTAGGAGTCACCGAAGTCAGACATTTTTAAATTCTACACATCTGGACTTTAAAAACACCTCATATTTTCAGATTTTCAGATTTCCAGATGGTAATATTTGACATTGGAATATCTGGGTTGTAGTTTGACAGATGAGTTGCTCTTTTATTAACATGTTATCAGATCTGACACTGCATGCATGGCACTTTCCCTGACAGTGAATACTGCACAGTCAGTAACAAATAGAGCTGAAGGATCTGCAGCATTATTGTCTTTAAGAGCATATTTTAGTTGACCACCAGTCAGCACAGCTGTTGCCACATCCACAATTGATTATGCAGAGCATAATCAGTATTTTCTCACTGCTGTGAGCCCCACAACAAACAAACTTCCATTCACATTCATCGTAGTCAGGCGTAGGAAAAAAATATCTGGTTAAATAAAACCAAAATTAGCCACATTGCTAAATACCACCAGGGATAAGTGAGAAAACATGTTTTGTTCTAATTTGGGTGAACCAACCCTTTAAATCGTGGCAGATGGAACAAATAACAATTTTGCTGGCCACATAACTCTTGAAAGTCTTTTCTTACTGAAAGCCAAGGCAGACACTTTGAGTGATAAAACACCCATCTGGTTTTTAGTGGGCGACGTTTGTGTAATGACTAAATCAGGTTGAGGGGTAGTAGTGAGGTCAAAAGGGGATTGAACTTCCCCTGTCGCGCCAGCTCCGTCTCTGCGAAACAAAAGAAGTTAATGTAATAACCATCCAGTCAGGGCAGAGCTCTGGAGGCTGGCCCAAGGACCAAACACTCACAGAGAGTTTAGGGTTCGAGGGGCCAACACAATGGTTTAATACCAGAGGTGGCAAAAGATACTTGTGTAAAAAAAAAAGACTGTGCTAAAAGTAGAAATACAAACTCAACTTCTTTACTCAAGTAAAAGTGAAAAAGTAGAGGCTCGTACACTAGCCCTCTGAAGGGCATTTCTACCAGCTGTTTCTGTTTTTACTTTGACATGTTTTTATGTATTTTTATCTTGTTAGTTTTTTGTCCTGTTATGTCTTATGTCATTTTTTGTCTTGTTACATACTTTTCGCCTTGTTGCATCTTTTATGTCATATTTCGTCATTTCATAATTTTTTATGTTGTTTTTGTCTTATTATGTTACATTTTTTACATTGTTTGCTGTCTAGTTGCGTCTTTTTCATCTTGTTTCACTGTTTACATAGTTTTTTAACTTTTTTTATTATTTTGTCTTGTTACTATTTTTCCATTGTTTTTGTTTCGTTACTTTGTTTTTGTCATGTTACATTTTTTACGTTATGTTTTTTTTCTTGTTACGCCTTTTTCATCTTGTTACGTCATTTTTGTTACGTCTCTAATGTTGTTTTCATCTTGTGTCTTTTTTGTCTTTTTAAGTCTTTTATGTTGTTTTTGTCTTGTTACGTCTTTTTTTCCCCTCTTACATGTCTTATGTTGTTTTTTTTCTTGTTTTGTCTTTATTGTCTCATTACATCTTTTTGGTTTGGTTACATTTTCACCAACTTGTTATGTCTTTTACATCTTGTTACATCTGTTGTATTTGATATACACTTGTGGATACACCAAGAAATCACTTTCTTTTATGGTATTTTCCCATCCATTTAGGTTCAAACCAGCCTTGATGCTAGGGAGGTGGTGACTTGGAAAATCTACTAAAGTACAGTAACAATGTATTAATACGTAATTTCTTCCCATCTCTGTTCAATACCACAACCTAAAGGTGATACAACAGATATATGTGTGTGGAAGCAGTAATATTGAAGCAAGCCCAATGGTTGTAAATGCTGACTCAAACTGATTTACTAAAAGTCTACTGTTGTATCATCTCGTATTGTTTAATTCAGTCTTGAATGCTAGTCTACAGACAGTGCCAGAACCACTTTAGTTAAGTAGGTAATCAACTAGCAAAAGTACAGATTTAGCCTCAGTTATACTGACCCACATATTTTCCATTAGATCACAGTCAAAAACTTGAGTGCAGTGGTCTTTAGAAATATGACTGGGGTTGGGAAACTCGATTGCTTAATTGTAAGAAAAAATGTACCATTGTGTATCTTTGCCTATTTTGGACCAATTTTGTCTGAGCTCACTTCTTAAAATCCAATAAAATTTACCCTTCCTAAGTCCCGCCCCCTTTGACTCTGTGCTCCAATAACAGTTGCAAGCTTGGTGCCAAGCGCAATCTTGGTCAACTTTCTCTTTTCCTGTTATTTTCTTTTCCTAGGATGACGAAGGAATGGTCCAGCCTAGTATGCCTCTGGCTAGAATTCATAGCCTTTTATGGATGGGTTGGAAAGGTTTAGGCACGAGGAGTGATGACTGGTTAGGGTTAGAGTAAGAATATAATCAGAGGCGGAGCAGGGCGGGACATTCTTATCACAATATCACTTCCTGTACTTAGATCTGCTATGTGCTTGGCTTGTCTATGTTGAAAAAAAAAACCCAGATTTTAAAATTGGTTAGAAGATGTTACCAGGGGACCTGTAAAATAGCACATAATGCCATGCATTTTAGGTTCGCTAATGTTAACCAAATGCTTGCTAACTAACAAGATAATCTACATCAGGGGTTTTCAAAGTCTCCCCAATACTACATTTCGATCTCTTCAACCAAATCACACACACTTAGGCCACTCTGTGATCTCCTTTTGATAACTAATGTAATATTTTTTTGCTTCCATTCACTGATTCGCCAATGAAAATGTTTGGAGCCCCTGGAAAGGCCTGCATCCCACTTTAAAAAACCCCGAGCTACATCAATCGATAGCTAGCTAGTTCCATCTGATAGCTAATGTTAGCAAAACACTAGCTAACTGGCTAAATAGTTAGGTAGCTAATTCAATCAAATAGTTAATGTTAGCAGAATGTTTGCTAACTAGATAATTTACATCAATCTAATCTACATCAATGCTAGTTTACTTGTTTAGTTTTGCTCCATTTCTGGATGTCTCTGGGAACATTATTATGTTTTTTGATCCCACAGACATTCAACAATTGAGGTAAGATAGCCTCATATTGCTGTTTTACATAATTTTAGACTACACAAAACAATTTTAAAAAGGTCTGTCCAAAGGCAAAATTAGTTTCTGTCTCTGAGTAAGTGGGAAAAACGGTACAAATCCCCAACATTTTTATCCCTTAACATCTTTAACCTAATTACACACATTTAGGCCATTCTATTATCTCGTTTTCAGAACTAATGTAATATTTTTCACTTATATTCACTGTGTTTCCCCTGAAACTGTTTGGAGCCCCCTGGGAAGGCCTGCTCCACCCCCAACTTTTACAACCCCTGATCTACATCAGTTGTTAGCCAGTTAGTTCCATCTGATTGCTAATGTTAGCAAAACATTGGCAAACTAGCTATACGTCAATCCCTAGCTAGCTAGTTCCATTTGATAGCTAATGTAGCAAAATGCAAGCTAGCTAACTAGTGAGATAATCCACCTCTATCATTAGCTCACTAAGTTCACCTCTCATCAACACCAGTGCTAGTTAGCTAGTGTTTTGCTAACATTGGCTAACTTGAGATGTCACCATATGTCATGTTACCAGGTCCCCCAGCAACATATTTTAGCCATCTTCAAAATTTTAAACACAGACGAGCCTGGCACACAGCATATCTAAGTACATAAAGGTTCTGCAGGGTGTCAAGCTTTCTCAACTGTTATTGGAGCACAGAGCAAAAGGGGGCGGGACATAGGAAGGGTCAATTGCTGCTAAGGTGATGATGGTCAATATTAGGAACAATGAAGGGTCAAACATCAAAAAAGTTGAGACTTTGCCTGTGACCCAGACGAATCCTCTGAGTGGTCTGGTGGATGAACACTGGCGTGGCGGTCTGTGCAGCCCGATCCAGAGGCGAAGCCTCGCTCTGGTCACCTGTGGGTCGATGGCCGTCAGCAGCTCATGGACCACACCCGCTGCCTTCTCGGTGTGCATTGTCGCCAGGGTCCCACCTCGCTCCCGGCAGCTCCGCCCAGCCTCCCTGAAGGACCTCTTCTGGAGGAAAACCGTGTAGCATCCATCCTGGTGGCAGAGTGCATCTCTCTCCGCCAGCTGAGTCTTGGCTGCTGGCTGCTCCCCCCCTGCCGCCTCCCTCAGCCTCTGGCCTCGGCTTCCAGGAGCCAGACAGACCATCAGCAGCCACAGGACACACAGGAGACTCATGCTGCTGCAGCTGCTACTGCTACTGACGGTCTTTTGCATCCTCCACCAAGACATGAGGTCAAAACTAGGCCAACATTCAAAACCTTACTATCAAAATAAATAATCTAATAAAGGAAAATAACTTTTTTGACACCTCCTATCCAAGCAAACCAGACCCAGATTGACCAACAAAATTTCCAAACCAGACTTATTTTAATAAATAATGTGGTCAAATTGAGTTTTTACTCAAAATACTCTGAGGCAGATTGATCCAAAACTGACAGTGGATTACCTTAATTTACCTTTGATTGCCCAAGCCCTCAGTCAAAAAGCCCTACAGTGCAGAATCAGTCAAACTCCATTCATCAGAAAACTGTCACCACATCTGCCACAGTAAAGCTAAAAGAAAACCAATGCAGTCCAGTGGAATCCCTTAGAAAGTCCAGTTCAGTCCAGTAAGGTCCAAAATAAAGTCCAGTGAAGCACCAGTAGAGTCCAGGGCTAAATAGAGTCCATATATGAATCTGGTGAGTTTCAGTGACAGAAACCCTCTCCTGTATGTGATCCTGCTGGGGCTTTCTTGCCTCTGCAAAGTTTGGCTTTCTGACTGAACCTCAGAAAGAGAGAGAGATGGGGGGAGGGTGGAGCAAGGGGGGGCTACGTAGAGGAAAAAGAATTGTGTGTTTTTTGAAGAGGGGGCTGGTAGAGAAGTGTGTGAGTGTATAAGAGAAGGCTGGAGGGGTTGACGGGTTGGAGTGGGGGGGTGAAGCAGAATTGAAAACCCTCAGAGAGTTATGAAAACCATACGGCACCATTCTGTCCCCCCATCTTGCCTATGGCTTCAGACACATACACACACACACACACACACACACGCACACGCACACACACACACACACACACACACACACACACACACCTCTCTCATATAGTGCATGCTGCACAGCATCCACAGGAGTGGAAAGTGTTTGTCAGCTCTGTGAGATGCAAAGATTGTCTCCCCCCTCTCCCCTCTGCTTCTCCTCTTCTTCTTCTTTTTCTCCTCCACGCTCTTAGAAATAAGGGTTCCAGAAGGGTTACCTAGAACCATTTGCTTCTGAAGAATCATTTTTGAAGAAGGGGTTTGTCAAGGGTTCTTTGTAAGGCTTCCATCAAGAACCCTTTTCATCCAAAGAAGATTATTGTTGAGGATTGTTGAAATACTTCTGTCAAGGGTTCTTTGTACTGACATATAAAAAAAGGTTCCTCAGAGAACCCCCCTCATCGGTCCTTCCTACCAAGAAGGAACCAGCCCTGTTCTGGTTCAAGCACCTAATTTTGATCAGTTTGGAGCATTTTCACCCAAATTAAATTGGAGCCATTAGGTGTCATTGTGCAATGCCCTTCTTGATTACAATGGTTCCACGGCTGGTTCACTAAATAGCACCGAGGTTCCAAAACTTTTGAATGGAACCAGTTCAAGAACCTGACTTTATTTGATGGAAAATGTCCTTGGGTGTGTGATAAAACCATTGGAATATAAAAGGGTTCTCAGTAGAACCCAATGAGTGTGTCTTAATAAAGCCCTCGATACAAAAAGGTTCTCAGTAGAACCCCCTGAGTGCGTTCTACATAAAGCCCCTGGAATATTAAAAGTTTTTTTGTAGAGCCCCCTGAAAATATTTTCTTGATAATACCCTTATGAAAAAGTTATCAGTAGAACCACTTCTTTTTGTTCTAGATAAAGCCCTTGGAATATAAAAAAAGGTTCTCGTAGAACCCCCTGTGTGGGTTCTTGTCAGCACCCATAGAAAGTGGAAAGGTTGAACCATTACACCATAGAAGGGTTCTCTGTAGAAGCTCTAATAGGAGGTTCTCGGTGAAACGTTTCACAGATGGGTCTAGGTGTAACTCTTTATGTTGGGTTGCAGGTAGAACTGAAAGGGTTCCAAGTAGAACTTTTCTTTAAGGTTTTTATTAGGAACCAAAAAGAGTTCTCCTATGGGAACAAACCAAAGAACTCTTTATGGTTCTGGTTAGCACCTTTATTTCTCATAGTGCACCTTGTCTGTTTCTCCTGTTTTCTCTCAGCCTGTCATTTGATTTTATGTCTCTTAATTTTATTTCTCTTAATCTCTTTATTAATTTCCAGTCCTCCCTCCATTTTTTTTCTTTTTCTGCCACCACTCCCCCTCTTTTTTCTCTCTTTTCTACCAGGTCTGTAGCACCAGCTGGATATTTTTACAGCCCAATGGAAACATTTGAGTGTGGAACAGGAGTACCTGTGGAACTGTGAATGAGTGTATGTGTAGGTTCATTCTTATGCTGTTATACAATAACTTCATATGGGCACAGATGTCTAAGTGTATGCATAAGTGTTCCTCTTCTTCAGTGTGTGTGTGTGTGTGTGGCTACCACTCGGGGGCATATGGAGGAGAGGAAACAGGAAATGCCAGATGTGCATCAGCCTGACCTCT
>JAJHUR010092957.1:4623-40490 GCA_027495735.1 Lutjanus campechanus
TTTTGGTGAGGGAGAGAGTGAAACAAAATGTGAAACTGTTCACAAAAAATGTTAAGTTTCCACCCAGTTCTCTTTTTATTCTAATTCGATTTACTGGCATGATCATAATTAAGTATTGACAAAGTATATTAATCCCCCTTTGCTCACACTCAGCACTCCATTGTGGGATTAATAAAGGATTATCTTAATTTATCTTAAACAAATAAAAAATGCCAACAAATTCATATTGATGTAATTGTACTTACATCTATACAATGAATTACATTTAATATATCACATTGACAAAAGATTATAATGAGAAACCTTTGGAAATTGTGGCAATATTAGATTTAGAATTAGAATTAGATTTAGAAAAAAAAATGTTAGCAATATTACCTTTACCATAAATAGACTTTACAACTGATTGGTTGAGTAAAATATTAGAAAGCAATCAGATTTTTTTGAGATAATACATTTACATAATTCTGTGCAGTAAACCCTCTGAAAACAAACTAAATCAGAAAATTCTGATTACTTTTGAATAAACATAAACAGGCCACATGCCAGGAGCGATTTTTCTGCCATTAACTGGAAACAGGCCCCCTGAAAAGGTTATGAAAACCACAGTATTTGAGCACTACATGTGTTCTCGTAAAGGATAATTTCATTTGGTTTGCTGTGGGATTTGCTCCATCCCTCTGTTGGTAGTGCTGCTCTGAAAAGTAGCATCTGGGCATAACAAATATTTTTAGGATCCTGATGCTCCAGTTTCATGGTCCCCTGGGATAATCGCTTTTTGTGAGTATGTGAAACCACCAGGAACCTGGAAGAGGTCAGGCACTACCGTCACTGAGGCACTTTTATTGTCAGAAGACTCATATCTCCCACTCTGACAAAATCCATTTCTCACAAAACAGCTTCTTCAAACAGCTTGGGGACAGAGAGGACCTGAGGCCTGTAAGCGAGAAGAACCCGCAGCACTGATTGTACTGACTGGCTCCTGCATTTTTAATGCTCATTGAATGGAAAGGATAGTCTGGATGCCATGCCCTGTCAACTGTTTTCTACAGTTAATGTTCTCATCTGGTAACAGTCCAACACCTTGTGGAGTCTGACCAAAATCATATAAACATCTCCTAAAAGTTAGTTGTTTTTTATGATGTGATGAAATGTCTTTATGACTGAGGAAAAAACAACTGGTCTAAATATATTGTCAACATAAAGCAACATTATATAACTATTCTACTGTACCTTAAAATAACAGCTTCAAAATCGTTTTAATGCTACAATGTCCTCCAGCTGCTCTGCCCCAACTCTCTGTGATTTACAGAGTTTCCTCATAGACAGTTAAGTAAGCTGCTGCTAAATCTAGCTGTTTGCTAGTTGGCTTAACTGTACTACCTGAACAAGGAGGTTGTCAGGCTCAGGGGAGGGGGGATACCAAGCAGGAAGCTGCGGGACAAGAGTTAATGTAGGACTGGCTTTTAGTTGTTGGTGAGAGCTTTGTGGGGGAAAAAAAATCAAGACAGACACAGAATTTGGCTTCATTCTGTTTAACTAGTAAGTGATGTTAGCTGGCTTGATATGCTATGCTATAACCTAAACCCAAACCAAAGTTTGTGAACTAACAACTTTTTGATAATAAGTAATGTTCCATAACAAATGCACATGTACATGCTGTCCATATTTACAACAGCAGTGTATAAGTGAATTGTACTGTGAACTGGGGGGCGCCGAATCACAAAAAATAGCAAGTCTTTGCAATGTTGCTTTAAAGGCACCGTGTGGAGTTTGGGAACTTCTACGGAGCAGTGGGTCTTTGTTTTGTTTTATGCAAACACATGTGAGCAACATTATACACATCCCTGGTGGTTTCATGCTCTCCTGCTGATTGACAGTTGGTGCCAGTAACGCACCAGGAAACGTAGCAATAAGTGATTTAAGATAAGGAAGAGGAAGTCTGCAAGCTAACAAACAACTACTCCCCCACTACCCCAACTCCAAAATATGGTTTTCTTATGTTTATGTTCCCCAAACAGTTTTATCTTGACTATAAGGATTTGTATCTATGCAAAGTTTTTTGCATTCCTCTACTGAAGGGGAGATGTCTGTGCCCTTCCATATGAGCTGAGATTCAAATGTACTACAGGCAAGCTAGATTTAGCAGGTCTACGTAACAAACTTGAAAGCCAATCACTGTCAAATATACAAATGCAGGCTAAGACACTTGAAACCTCCAGTGCAGAGCAGACTTGTCAATACAAAAAGCAAGAGTTAGCATTAACTGTTAGCCACCCCCAGTTAAAAAGAACAAACAAAAGATACTAACTACACTTATTATGATAAATTTGCTAGTTGCTGATTTTAGTGTGCAACATTTGAGTCTGAATCTGACCGAGGTTCAAATACGTTTGGCTGAATCAGTGTTTCCTCTAAAGCTAACGTTAGCTGTCTTGATGCAGTCTGCTTTTTACTCTAATCAGTAAACCTAGCACAGGCTGCGGTGGTGGGCTGGTGAGGAGGGCCAGGTCAGATCCAGAATTTCAAAACGAGGAAGAATAAGTAGATGTGCTTCCAGCCCCTTTTTATGTTGGAAAACCACCCAAAATATTAATAATAGCAGAGTAAAATGTGTCTGGAGGGAAACTTAAAATCAGCACTGATGCTCCCCTGCAAATATAGTTTGAGCCATAACTCACCTCAGCACAATCAAATGGATCATAACAGACAAATGAACCAGCACGCAGCTCATCTAAACATTAGTATTCACCTCTCAGTTGTAGACATAATCAGAAATATGGGTCCACTGACAGAAAGACAGACTGGGACAGAGACAGAGTGAGCATTTGTCTCCAGTCTCAATTATCTTTATTTGTCTGTCCTCAGGGCTCCTCCTGCCCGCCCGCCTGTCTGGACGGGCGGGTCTGCACTGTGCAGTCTGAAGCAGGCCTGAGCCGGGCCGAGCTGCAGGACGATCAGCCTAAATATTCCTGCGGGAATCGACTCTAATTAAGCAGACTGGAGCCACGGTCCTGTGCAGAGCTGGATGTCTGCCCAAGTGCCTTCAAGAGGATTTGACTCTCTTCCCACTGACGGAGGCTTCGCTTTGTTACAGTGATTTGTCATCTGCCTTCCTCAGAACTGGAACGGGCGTCCTAAGGTTGATAACTGTCCCTTTTCACCAGTCAACTAATTATTGTTATGCTACTCGAAACAGGGCAAAATGCGAGGGGGGATTAAACTGTCAAAGAAGTGCATTAAAGAAATTAAAATGTAGCAGAGGAAGGAAGGACATGGCTGTACATCAGTCAAACGATGATCCAAATGCCGTATTGTTCACCAATCCTCAACACAAAGCTGAATCTTTGAATGGAAAGTAGTTGTACGTCATTATGAAACATGTCCGGACATTATACACAACAATTGCTACAATATTTTGGACAGATTTTGTTGAAAACGTTGCATGTCCTTGGTCCTTGTTGATGCAGGTTTTAATACATAAATTGCTATTACAGGAAAAAACATTACTATTATCTGTTACTGAATTAATTCCATACAATACAAGCACATAAATTAGCATTTTATGCCTTGTTCCTGGGACGCCTGTTTTCTCCGCTTGCCGTAGCCGTCAGCTACCCACTTCTGAAAGTCCTCTCATTGAGTGCCAATTTCAACAAAATAAAAAATGTGTGTGAAATGTCCTCACTATCCTTGTTGCAGTTGTGCATCTGCCAACTCTCCTGCTTGTTCGTGTGTGTTTGATGTTGTTTTTCATTTTGGGTTGCTTTTAACTCAGACTTCTCTAGGGTCTCCTTTGGATGCCTGGGCTACAAACAAGACTGTACCTCTTTTACAGTCCCCGCTTTCCCTTTTTTCAGGAGCAATGTTTTCTCCTTTATGATCGTAGTAAAGAAAAAGGAAATGAGGGTCTGAGCACAGATAGTTGTTGTTGTTGTAGTTTATTTACGGGGCATTAGAGTTTAACCTGCACAAACTGTGTGTACTTTTCATGCTTTCTTTAAAAGTTTTATTTGTAGACCAAGTTGAGGTTTCATATATGCACTAAATGGTAAACTAGCAAGGAAAGCTAAGAAAAGAAAGGAGAAAGATATTTTTAAGCTCCCTAATATGAGTATTTTCAACTGTTATTATCCATTTCCTAGTATAGCCTGGGGTAGAACTGTGACTGTTGTGTTCCTTGATCTTTAGAGTTCAATTCATAGCAATTGTGTCTTGCACACTGCTTCTTCTAAAATTATTAAACGTACCATGTGGAATTTCAATTATTCTTTATATACAGTCTTTCGCACCAAAATACCTTATAAACAAACAGAATGTATTTCCTGCCTTTTGAAGCGTTAGCAAAACCATTGTTGAGTGTTTTGAAAACTGCGTTGTTTGCATTGTTTTCTTCTTCTCCTCTATCATTAATGCATTGCTAACCTTTATATATATACTTATTCCTGCCCTCTGTCAAAGCTGTCACCATTCTGTCAATAATCTAATTCAGTATGGTACACCTACTCTTCATAACTCTTAAAGTATCATTTGGGGATCAGAGAGATACCAGCACAGATATTTTCAGCCATTCTAGCAGTGTGGCTCTGTGGCAACATCAGTCTGTTGATCCGTCGATTCACCACCATGATCCAGAATTAAATAGCTGTTGAATGGATTGTGATTGCCATTTGCACAGAATAATTAATCTTAATGACTTTGGTGATCTTTTGACTTTTCTTCTAGCACAACTATGAGGATCACATTTGTGGCTTGATGTGAAATGTCTCAACGGCTTATGCATGGTTTGCCATGAAATTTGGTGCAACTTTGAGGTCCATGTAGGGCTGGGCATTGGCATTATATCGATGTTGTGATATGGACTAAATACCATCTTCGATTTTGGTAGTTGTTTGATCATCATATGGCATCATATGGTGTTTCCTCCTCTGGTTTTAAAGGCTGCATAATGTTAGCATTTATCTCAAAGCACAAGCTAAGTGTAGCCTCACACAGCCACTAGCATGGCGGTAGGCCAGAGCTGTTCAACTTCAATACCAAGTGAAGAGGGCCAAACAGGAAAATCACTGGGTATTCATGGGCCACACAGAATACTTTGTCAATTAATGGCTACAAATAACTACTACTGACAACAGTTCAATATTGTAGTTAGCTAATGATGTGTTAACTCTTGGTCTTGGAAGTGGTTAGTTAGTGGCTTCTGTCAATGCAGATAAACAAACTGTGGACTCTTAGGCTTGTTTGGGACAAGACAACCAATTAACTCACAGTTAAAGCTAAAAATCACCACCTCAGAGAAAATATTTGTGCTACAGAAACTATTTTTTAATGTCATGCCATCAAAACCAACGCCCACACGAAGCAACAGACAAAACTACAATTGACACACAGTCTTAAATAACATCAACACAGATGTAATCTCATCCCAACACAGCATCTTGTTTTACTATGCTATTCGCACAGTGTGGAATTCCAGTGCACCTCTGGGTTTTCAGCACTTCTCCTATTTCCCTCCACAGTATTAGACAGGGAGACTCACACTACATGGCTCAATTCCCACAAGCTCTCTGCCACTCCAGTCTCTTTTTTCTCTCTGACTCTCTTTCTCTCTGTCTGTCCAGCGTGCAGGAGGAGGCTGCTGGAGGTGACTGCTCCTCTGGCAGCGATTATAAATCCACTGCGCTTCTATTATTGATGAGAAGCCTTAAAGGTGTTTATCGCTCCGTCTTTACTTTACTGAAGGGATGAGCAGACTGATACTTTTAAAGGCGGTAAGAGAGCCAGCAGGGGAGCAAAATAAACCCACAGCACATTTATCAACAAATACTGCCCTGTTACAAGTGAAAGTACCTTGATGACAAAATAATTAGCGCAAAATGAGTGATAGATGTCTGTGTATAAACTCATTTATAATTCACTGGGCAGAGATAATAGCCTGAATGCAGGTACAAAGAATTTAATTATCATTTTGATGATTATAGTGCTTATGAGGTCCAACTCTACACTCTTAGAAATAAAGGACTGAAGGGCCTAAAAGAGGTTCTACCAAGAAGAATTAAAGAAAATGATGAATGACCACAACATACAATCTATAGGATCCAGTGAGTATTTTTTGCCTCATCTGTAGAATAGAATATTAGAATAGAATACAATATTACAGTATGAGTGGGTTCTAGATGAAAACCTTGGAATATAAAAAGGTTCTCGGTAGAACCCCCTGAGTGGGTTCTAGATGAAACTCAAGGAGTATATATGGGTTCATCTATAGATGAAACCCCTGGAATATAAAATGCCTCTTGGTAGAACAGCCTGGGTGGGTACTACATGAAACCTTTGTAATAAAAAGGGTCTCTCTTGATGAAACCCCTGGAATATAAAAAGGTTCTCAGTAGGACCCCCTGGGTGGGTTCTAGATAAAACCCTAAGAATATAAAAGGGCTCTTGTTAGAACCCCCCTCCAAGGGTTCTTCGTGAAACCTTTGGAATATAAAACGGCTCTCAGCAGAACCTCCTGGGTGGGTTCTTGTTAGCACCCTTAGAAGGTAGAAATGTTCTGAACAGAAGAACTAGAGCGGGTTCTGGGTGGAACCATTACACCATAGAGGGGTTAGGGTTATAGAACCTATCAAAGGGTGTCCTAACCCTTTGCTTTGGGTCTTGGTAGAACCCTCTGAAGGGCTTTCCAGTGGAACCTTGATAAAAGGTTCTGCCAGTAACCAAAAAAGGGTTCTCCTATGGGGACAAGCTGAAGAACCCTGTGTGGTTCTAGTGATGACTTGTATTTGTGAGAGTGTTTGTAACCCTGGTTATGAAATAAATCATGTCCAGAGCAGAATGTCTTTCTGATGCCTGAGTGATGTCGGTTGTGTTTGCTCACTCCTGCCTTTGTGAGAGATCTTCCCTCAGGCTAGGAGGGTAGGCTATTTATAGTAGGCTCATTGTTGTTGCTGTTATGGGACAGTGTGTCCTACTTACACTGGGAGCTGATATTACATTAAAGCAAGTGTTGATGTCACAGCTCATATAAGGAACCGCTCTCGGGAGACGCAGGCATGTCCTGCCACTCTCGAGCATCTGGAGAGACACTCGTCTGGCAGATGCTGCCTGCGAGGCCACCATTCACATTAATCCGCCACAGTAAAGAGATTAGGATCGGATCGGCCTGACGTGACACCAAGTGATCGCCTTTATGTGATTGGATAACTTGAATCTAATATGGAGGCAATTTGGGAACATTTGAAGAAATCCTCCGCATCAACGTGAAGGGCAAAGAAAAGCAAACTTCTCTTAATTAATGAAAATGTTCCGTGCTGTCACTAAAAATATTCCCCAGCGTCGGAGGAGATGAAGACAGATCTGCAGTGAAGGTCAGAGTAGAACTCGTAAGGCCGGCAATAATGAAGATCATTATGTAGAGGGCAGAAGCCTTCACACGCAAATATCTCAGCAAAGAGCAGAAGGTTAAGATGAGCTCCAGATTAATGGATGAAATGAGCTCACACACACACACAGACAACACACTACACTGGTCGCCTTAGAAGGTTTGTGTAACACATCACTGCTGTGCAGCTGTTTACAGTCGCTGCTATTACCCCAACTGAGGGAAAACACGCAACTTTTAGCTGTCGAAAAGGTCAAATTTTATTGGCAACAGGTCCTCATATCTAAACAAGTTCTCACCAACTCATAGGAGAGTGTTTAATCTCTCCACTCACTGTATGTTTAAGGCTTACTTTCTCGATTAAGGTTAGGAAATGATCAGCTGATAACAGACTGAACATGAACTGCACACTTTGTATGCCCAACAATCCACCTCTGCCCTGACCTCTGACCTCTCTTCAAGTACTAATATCACTTATTTAAGAATTAATAGTTGACCAATAATTCATTGGTAATTGGTAATTCATTGGCCAATGCCAATATTTAGATGGCTGATATATATAATACTGATATCAAAACAAAGAAAAGTCATGTACAGTATAATTCCATCATTTAATGCTCATTACAATCAAGTGTATAGTTATCTTAGCTGGTAACATTTATTAATTAATGAATTACAAGAGGACTATAATGTGCAGAAAAATAAAATGGATACTGATACTTCAGTGTCAGTGCTAGCTTCATTTTCAGATTGCGAGCAAAGGCGGAAACATTTAGCTCAAGATTAGACTTAGTAAGTGTTATTTACAGTAATGTGAATAACACTTAATAACACCTAATATAACATCGTCCTCCATTTCATTTCATGTCATGTCAGATAGATTTTCATCATTTCATCAAATATTGTGTGTTTCATTTAATGTGTCCAGGGGTTTGCTTACAATGTCTTACTAATTAAAGAAAGCTATTTCATAATGCTTCACTGTGTAGGATAATATTTATATATCAGAGGCAGGTGTCAGGCTAACATGAAACATGGATGCATTCACATACACAACACATATGTGTACATTCACACATCCAAGTGTTATCACATTCATTTTTCTTACTATCTCACATACTCTCACACATCGGCCCCTAGAATGAGATATTATCAACATCCAACTACTCAAATAAAAGTCCATCTATTTGCTTGAAGCAAGTACAGCAGACCACCGGTCAAAACAGAAACAGACGAGATATTCAGGGATCTATTTAACTGCACCAATCTGGAGACACAGCACACCTTAAAATTCATTTTCAAAACAAAATGTGACCACATGTGCAACATGTCTTCTGATCCTCCAAATGAACACTAATGATCTTCTGAGTAAATAAACAAATTCCCAGTTAACCCTCATTTCATACATTTCTGACAATAAAGTAGTCTCTGCAGTGCAGCCGCAGTGAACACAGCGCACATTAGCAAACACTGAATCTGAATCAAGACTCATGTGGGAAAACGGTGGCTGATGATCACCTAGGAAACAAGGATGAGGAGGCCGTTTAATTCCTCCACGTGAATTAAGCCCAGGTGACCTCAAACAACGTGCGCACACACAAACACACACACACACATACACACACACACACACAAAAACAACAAATAACAAGCCTTAATTGAATGTGCCCGTCTCGCCTGTTTTAACATCGTCTTCTAAATGAGAAAGCTGAGATCTGAGGCAATCATAGTGCACTCCAGGTGTTTGGGGTAATGATGAAAAAGAAATGAAAAGTGGGATCAGAGAAAGCCTTATTTCACTAAGTGTGTAAATGGAGTTGGCGTTCAAGGCAAAAAAATTGAGAAAAAGACAGCATGTTCACTTCAGAGACAAAGGAACACACAGAGCTGCAGGCTGAACAAAGGTATTTAAGGAAAGAAATGTTGTTTCTGGTGTGTTATTTTTCTCAAATGAAGCAGACTGGACTAGTTGTGCGTTGGCTCAATACCTGCTCCAGTATGGAGTTGATCCTGCCCACCTCACAGTCAATGAGGAAGCGTTTCTCCTGCCGGCGGTCCATCTCCTCGATGATGCGTCTGTACTCTGTGGGGTCCACGATGTTCCCCACTGAGCGAGCTGTCACCTGCCAGTTATTGGCTACGGCTGACTCCATGATGGCCTGGAGGATCGCAAAACCTGGGGGAGCAGAGGGAGAGGAGCTCCATCACACAACTGTCTCTTTGTTGTTTTAGAGCACAACAGCAGGTAAATGTTGTTCTGAGAGTCTGAAGTAGAGCTTCAAGGACATTCTAACTTTCAACAATGGTTAACAACATGTTTAAAAGCTTCTAACCAGCTTTATATTGCAACTATTAACAAACTCACAATTCCGTATTGAAGCGTTTATGTGGACAATAAAAGCACTTTGTAAGAACATTCCTGCAGCTTATAATAGTTCCGAGTAATTATCCTAAAGAAAAGGAGACAGAAAATGTCTACAGGAGGTAAACAATGTGTTATGACAAAGTGGTTTCGCAAAGAAACAGGTATGATCTTTCAATTTTTATTCAAACAGTCAGTTTGAATAAAAGACCAAAAAAAACAACAAATCTTTACACTGATCACACTGCTGTTTCATGCAAAAGTAATTTTAAAAACATTGTTTAAGGAAATTAACAAAAAATTGTCTTAATCTAGCTGGGATGTCCATTTATAATGGCTCCTAATTGGTTTTAGAATGTTGTTCAGTGTTGTACTAAGCACAGAGAAGATAATATATTTATTGTACTTTTTATTTTATAAAGTCACTTCTTGCAGAAATTGTTCTCATGATCTCTAGCAGACTCTTCAAGACAGGCTTAACTTTTTAAACAGAAAATGACATATGAAAAGTTTCTAATCAGTTGTGATTTTTTATCTCTGCCTGGCGTATCACTTGTGTCTATATTTGTGTGCATGACCAACAGATCTAGAGCTAGAGCTAGACCAACCAGCCTTTTTTGTGCACATGCACGACTGTATGCTGAAGAACTTCTGTGATTCACACCTTGAAAAACTTTTTTAAGGCTCCACGTCTGCAACAGTTATGACCAGAGGCATTATGCTTTTGGGTCATACCATTCTCATGAATGCTTTACCTACAAAGAACGCCTTGAGGGAATTTGTTCAAACTTGGCACAAATGTTCACTTGGACTCAAGAAATAACTGATTAATTTTCGTGCTCAAAGGTCATTGTGACCTCACGTCCATCACACTCTGGTGAACATATATCACAGGAACACTTACAGGGAATTTCTTCAAATTTAGTCCAAACATCCACTTGAACTGAAACACTGACAAAATCAGTCTAAACATTAATGGTTATAAAGGGGTTACATCCAAATATTCTTTTTCATTTGCCTGACAGAGATCCGCACTCTACTTGTGATGATTATGACAGATACTGTGATTGCAATATGATTCACACATAGTGGGGATGATCATTTTTGTCACATACAGAGTTAATACGAGAGAAACCTGACAAAAGTTTAGGAGGGCGGTGTAAGAGAAATTCACAGACAGATTTGGGAATAAAGATGAGATGGAACAAGAGTCCACAGAGAGGTCGATACACCCACGAAAGATTAAACTAAAGCTGTGGCGCCCATTAAAAAGATAGAGAGGTTACAGAGCATAATTAACCAACTATTAACTGGGAGATGGCTGAGTGTCCCATGCTGCCTGAGCTGTGTGTCACAGGAGGACACCTCAGTTATCTCTCTCCCGCCTCACTGAGGACTTCAAACTTGCACATTAAAGGCTCGAGTTAGCACAGAGCAGAGACACAACGATAAGGCGTGTAGCACATACTCTAGCAAATGTGGTGAAATGGAGTGCTAAAGAAGCAGTTCAGTGAGCACAATCAGAGCAACTCAATGGCGTGTTTACTGTGCAGAGCTCACTGTGCCCCGGGATGAATCAGGAGCTGAGGTGTGTGAAAGGAAGAAGCTGAGCTAACAGTAACCTGGCTGAGCAGCGACACTCAAAAGACACGATAAACCCGCAGGAATTCGGATAGATCCACTGACAGTTCACTAAGGGGGTTAAGGATACAAAGTCAGCAGTCATGATGGGCCACAAAGGCATCTTATAAATCAGCTGGAAAGAGACAACAGTGACTCCAGCTGAGAACAAAAGAAACAAGAAGCTTTTGTTATGTTTGTTTGAAATAGTTAAGGTGAGGGAAGTCATCTGTGGCTCCTTTGTTACATTCCCTTTGGGAAAACAAACATAATTTTTGGCTGGAAAAAGAACAAGAACAGCCATCATGGATCAATTTGCCTTCAGGAACAACATGTTATGAACCTTCAATGGCACTGTTTATTTATTTGGTTCTGTTTTTCATGACTTTATTGTTTCAAACAAGAACCCTCAGCTTTTTATTCATTAATCTTCTGCTGTTACAGTGAAGTCAGTGTGATATCATCAGAGACTGGGTAGCACTGGTAAATTTGGATAGGTATTTGTTGTATTTAAAATAAGATACAATTGTAATAAACTTTATTTGCACTGCACCTTTCATACAGGAAATGCAGCTCAAAGCGATTTACAATTAAGAAATTACATCCACCGAGTGCTTCACATAAAAAAAGACACAGAATGAACATAAAAACAGAAATCAAATCTACTAATTAATTTCAAAAGGAAGTGAAGGTGAACTGTCTGATTACTGGGATTGAAGAAGCCAGAACCTCCTGCTGAGCTATTTGAAGTTTCTATGGAGCAGCAGTCAACAAAACATCTGCTAGTTTAGGACAAATTCAGTGAAATGCTCATCACACACACTGTCCTGTGAGCTGACACAGATAGATGCTTATAACCATAAGAGATAACAACACATCTTAGGTTTTGGAAAACATCATTTAATTCTGTGTGGTTACTTTTCCAAAAGGTTAAGAAACGTGGAACTTTTCCAATTTAAAAATTCAAAGCTCCTTTTAACCACATATGTTATGCATCTAAAATCTGTATATTATAACATTCTGAATCGACAGCTATCAGAGGTGGCAGCCTAGAACGCTGTTGTTAAAATATCCTGCCAAATTGTGAATAAACCCCATTTAGTGGTAAATGCAGTAGATAGCAGGATAATGAAGGATATTAGAGAAGAAAGTAAGAAAAAAATTAAAGAAATAAACAAGATTAATAAAGAACCACAAGTGCAAGATGGGAAATATTGAGGAAGGCAGAAAAAGGGTGAACTTGATCCTTCAGGAGACTGAAGACTTTTGAAGAACAACTGCCAGCTGATAACAAAGATGAGTTAAAATAGTGACACAGTGTTGCTCCTTCCAGTCTGAAAATCCAGGTTCAAACCATAACTGCTTCATACTTACGCAACACAGACACAGCAAATAACAGAGAAATTTCAAACCAGCTCATTTAAACTGTTAAGTGTAGTTATGTTCGTTATATGTCCAACACACCGCAGGAACGTGATATGAGCTGAAGGTGAAATGTGTGTCAAAATGCCATTTTGAATGAGATATTGTTGTGTTGCAGAGGAGTCCTGGCCTACACATCATATTCTATAGACTATTGTTTGGTACATATTCGTGCAAAAATAATACCATAATCCTTACAATATGTTTTTCAATGAAAATGACACTAATGAAATGTAAAAACGATAAATTCATCTAACACTGCAGATCATATCATATATGCAATATCTGTTAAAACAATTGCAATTAGATATTTTTCAAAAATCTGAAAGTCCTATAGTGTTATTTGTTATTATAAATAAATTCTCCAGCGCTGAGCACTGTGGACAGAAGTCTGGCTATGTAAAACTATGAATAAATTAACTGTGTATTTACATTTACATCATGTTTATTCTTGTGGGTAATGGGTAGAAGACTACTCTGAACATATATAGTGTTTGGCTGATTGACCTGGTGTGACAGGAAATGGGTCAGTGCCACAGGCATGAAGCCATGTCGCTTTTTAAAGTGATCAATCTCTTGTCGAGCATCAATCCACCTCTGTGCTTCAGCATCAGATATCAAACTGGCTTGTTTTTTATCATGCTGATTGTAACTTAAGTTAGTTTGACTGAGCTGACTTTGAAACACTGGGGTTAATTTTACAGTTAATATCTAATATAGTGGTTAGGGCTGTAACTAATGGTTATTTTCATTATGGATTAATCAGCGGATTATTTTCATGATTCATTGATTAATTAATTAATCTTTTGGTCGTCTTCTTCAAACTGATTCTTTTGTCCAACCAACAGTCCAAAACAGAAAGAGTTTTCATTTACGATCATGCATTTGCCCAACAGCGTCTTGCAGAGTAGGTTTTTTTTTAATTTCTGCAGTATCTTGAAATCCAGACATTGAAATGCTTGTCTTTTAAGAAAGGAAATAAAGTTCAAACCCCTCTAGAATGAAAGTGACTATATTAACTTACTTCCAGTTCATTGTATATTGAGGCTGTGAGACAAACTCTGGGATGAACTGCAGCCATTAGAAAGCGCATCATGTAGGAAGAGCAGCGACCCTTGAAAAGGTAACACCTTATCAAGCAGAAAATATATAAATAACACTAAAACAGCAGAATAAATAACAGCTCGCAAGACAGATAATGACAGCCTACATCAGGAATTTGCATATTTCCATTATGTGAAGAATGGTGCACAGAATATGTTGAGTGGTGGTGGAAATGCAAGGTGGCAGGAGCTCATTACGTGCTGTATTGGGTCATAACTAACGGACAGAGAGAATTGGTTTACCACACAGCCAACACACTGCAGCCGACCGGACAAAATGAGCAAAGGGAGCATCACATGCTGTGTTACCCTTTTCTCTCAGAGCACGGATAAAACTGCTGATTCCATAAAATAATGGATATTATTACGGCTGCTGAATAAGCTGGTGTAAAATGTGTTTATGTAAATACAAGTCAGCAACAGAGCCTCTCTGCTGGCACAAAATGAAAACCGGTTCTCACTCTGTATCACAGTCAAGTGAGGCATAACATCCCCGCAGCACAGAGCAGACGCCACTTTATTATCATGGCTGCTGAGGCTGTTATATCACCTCCTGTATGCATGCTTTATTAGGTTATACAGAAATGTAAAGTGCTCATTAATACTTTAGACTGAGTTTGGGCTGTTATAAGCAGTTATCCATGCATTATTTGTTAAGGTATGGGTATTATAAAGCCTAACCGAGCCCCGCAGAGTGTTGAACATGCCCTTTTAATATTAAAGTTCCTCATTTCTTGAATTATTAAATTGTTGTTGCTATTAGACCTGAATTTTAAAGTCCCCCGCCCCTATAAAAATGTGTTTTGCTTATTGCTACTTCAGTTTCATGTTTGACCTTCACTGTGCAGAATGATATATGTGCATAGTTTGAGACGAGAAGGCTGTATTCTACAAAATTCATCTGCTGAACGGGGAAAGTTTCTCTGTGTTCGACTTAAGTCTAAGGTTAATATATGTATGTACAGGATTTTATTCAGTTTGGAAGCAAGTTTGATGTGGAAAATATCCAGCAGTCAGACTTTTAAAATGAACAATATTTGTATATTTATAGATTTTTAGTAAGAAGCAGTGTGTGTAATAGAACTTTATGTGGAAAAGATATAAGAGACACAAATTATTGTTCAAAGACTATTTTTAAAATTGCTTAAACATGTCTGGGATCTTAAATGTTTATCTAGACTTTTAAAATAACTGTAGAAACTCCTGCTATATGTCAGACATCACGTTAACCAACCAACCTGTTAAACCCAGATGCAGACAAGTTCAATCATACTAAAGAAAAAGAGGAGAAGAAGCTCTTGCTTTAGTTTCAATGAAGAATTAAGTTATTTTTTAAGGATCACAATTGGTGCAGCACAACCAGAGATATCATGTTTGCTTCATCCTTGTCAAAATATGGCGCCTACACGAATCACAGATGAACTAAATCACCAAAAGTTTGTCAGAGATAAGATATATTTGTGTGTGTTTGCAATTAGTGGCTAATACAGCCTCAAATTCTCAGCCTCGAGCAGAGTTGAGAGGAGGGCTACAGCTCCATTCTCTCTAACTCCACAACCCCATTTTCTTGGATTTTGTCGTTGTCGTCTTCTTCCTTAACTGATGACAAGTGAAATCACTTGAGGTAATTTATTGATTTCACACAGCTTCCTCTGGAACCACAAAAGGCTTTATAGCCCAGACTGGCATATTTTTACAGGTCCCCTGGCAACGTCTTTAAACCATTTTTAAAATTTGATTTTCTTGACAATATAGATGAGCCTATCAACTGAGGCACAGTGTGAAAAGGGGCGGGACTGAAGAGGGGGCAATTTATGACAAGTTTTTGTGCATTCCTTTAGCTTTTGTTATTGTTGTTTGTATTTTTGTTGTGCTATTGTTTACTATAGACATTTCTCATAACTGTTCAGCATTACTATTCTTATCTGCTGTTCTTCATTTAGCGATACCTTGGTAAATTAAGGTTGATCATCTACCCGTCATACCCCGCCAGTCTTCCCCCATCCAAGTGGATCCATGAACCAACACACACAGTAGCCAGACATTCCTAATCCAGACATCTATACATATTTGATCCAACTGATCTGTACCGATTATGTTTTTGTAAACAACCAACCTGTTACTAGGCAACTGTTGGGTATGCTAGACTGAGATTTTGTTGGAGACGACAGTCATTTTGACAGTGTTTCTGATGCTGCGATACTGCATGATTGTTCTACAGCAGCCACCCGATCAAGCTAGCAACCCATCAGCAGCAAGCTAACTGCTGCACCACCATGTTTCTACAGTAGCCCAAAATGAACAACCCAAACGCAAGTTTCATGGCCACCAAATGGAAGGTGTTTGCAATCTTAAAGCTCACTGTTAGATGTCACAAAATCCTAAACACTGGTCTATTCATTAATTAATTAATTAATTAATTAATTCATTCATTCATTCATTCATTCATTATCCTTAACTGTTTATCCTTGACCCTCCAAAAAGCTAGGGGATTCAAATTCAGAACCTTCTTGCTGTGAGACAACAGTGCCAACCACTGCACCACCTGCAAGTCAATTCACAAAAAGTCTATTCTACTTTCTAATTCTGCATAATTTAAAAGACAGAACCTATGTTTCTTCTTTTGAAATCTGCTGTTATCATTCATTTTTTTCAATTTGATACTTCATAATTACCTAACACCTCTCCTAAAGTGGATGTAAATTATAGCATGGTCATTTTCAGGCCACTACCAGGGCTTTCAAATTTGTCTTTAGCACTCATGTGTAAATAACCCAGAATAAACAGATGACACTCCATGTGTCAGGAAGCACTGACCTGTACTCCTGAGTAATGTGCATCATTTCATCAGAAATGTTTAAAAAAAACATTGGTGACTGGTGACCGTTACTAACGGACATGCAAGGTGACATGTTCCCAGTAGAGCTTGTAAGTATTCAGAGCACAGTGACTCAGCTGACATGTCCGCCCTGCGTTCCCCTGCTGGTGACCTTCACAGTGAAGTGCTCGGCAGACAGCTCTCAGCTCAGGTATGGCCTTTAAAGACAAGTGGCTCTCGCCGGGCGCCGCCACATTAGCCACTCAGGAGTCTAAAGAGGCAGACGAGATGTGTCCACATGTCTGATACTGACGGGAGGTTAAGGAATTCAAAGGGAGTATTAGCGTGACTGTCCTGTCTGAGTGCATTGTGAAGAATCTGATCATAGATAAGAAGCTGCTGAGCTGACCTGAGGCTCCGTCATCATCCCGACTTTATCTGGTCAAACAGGCAGAAACATGTTTTTTTTTCTTTATCAGCTTGGAGATATCAAAACAAGAATCCAGCGGCACAGTCTATCTCTGGTGACAGAGGGGAAATGAAAAGGCAGCAGCTGAGTGTCAGCTCTCCTCCCAGTATTCTGACACATAGTACTGAACACCATAAGCTGGGATATGCATGACATTTTGAGACATGTTAGTAGCTGCTTAAGAAAAAGGATTTGGGGGATTTACAAAATGATTCCCTTGAGAGTTTTATTTTCGTTCCTTTTCTGTCACTAAACTAAGCTGGATATTTTGGATTTAAATGTTTGTATGAGCTTGTCGATGTTAAGCTATTCAGTCTGCTTACAAGTAAAGATATGTGGAAATGAAAAAAAAAGTCCTGAATGGAAGGAAATATCTGAATGTGACATTTAGTGTACTCTAACTTCAATAACCCACAATGCAAATGTGAAAATTTGAATGTCAAAGGACATCCGAAGTCTCTTGGTGAATATTAACACTAGTGTGATTTATCAGCTGGTGCACAAATGACAATGTCTTTTGGTCCCAGAGTTTTGGTTGACTTTGTAAACAGATGGTAGGTTTTACAACAGCCAGCAGGCAGGACAACCATCAAGGGCATTTTACAGAGTCAATTATTCAGCATTGTCCTGAAAAATAATACATATTCAAAATCAGGAGCATATTGTCACAGGGTTATATATAGCACGGAAAAATATATTTAATTTCTCACATGAGTGCAGTGTTTTACAAAAACAGTCAGGATTTCAGGCAAAACATGAATCACCTAAGTGTGTAGTTCTGGTGCTAAATGTCAGTTTTCAGGCATAACTACATGCAAATAAAGACAGAAATCCAGTCTCAGGAAAAAAGATCCAATAAAGGTAGAAATGTGTGTCACAGTACAAAACACAAAATACTCTCCAGCTCTACAGGGCTTTGATCTTCTTTTAGCTCACTGTTTTAGTTTCACAGCCTGCACCTGTACAACACATTTCAGTCTCAGTGAGAAACGAAACAAAGTCAGCGACTACACGAGCCAGTGAAGAAAGTCAAATATCCATCAAGCTAAAGAGCCAACTATTTTCCTCTCAGAAGCTGGTGGACACCAAAACAGAGGAACTTATATATTTAATACACTGTATATCCATATTCATCAAGCCTCCAGAAACACGATTCCAAGTGAATGCTAATGTTGCCATATGTCTCCTGGACCCCCAGTTTGGGAGGATTTCAATGAGGATTTCAGTGTTCAAACTAGGCTCACTATAAATGAGACTCAATCAAAATGGCCAAACCTATTTCTTCCCTTGTTTAAACTTAAAAAAAAAAAAATTATGAAAATGAAAAAGAAACTGTATTCCTCTTTTTGCTGGAGACCCATTAAACCCACTCAAGGATCCCAGTTGGTCCCTGCAACCCAGTTTCAAAAACACTGTCCCAGATGTGTAAATAGACAACTGTTTGCTTAATACATTAGAAAGAATTGTATATGTCAGGTTGTTTTTAAGTTCTTCTGCTGACAATGACCAATTAAGGTCACTTTATATTTCTATATAAACACACAATATATAAATTCTAAATACGTAGTTTGATGATGTTGTGAAGTGGTGTGGGTGGATGGGAGTTGTTTTCTTCACTCTTAAACAACCATCATAGCTGATGAAAATCTATCTGAGATGACTCAGGGCAGAAATCATGTTTATGGACAAGGTAATATTAAAGTTTTATTCACATTACGTTCAGTCCTGTGCACCAACTTCCCTCCTCATTCCCTGATGTATCAGACGAATCGTGTTACAGCAACTACCAAGCAACATTTAACAGGAAACACACCAATACCTACAGCCTACATTTTAATTTGGAAATGTTTCATAGCTGCAATGTTATTACACTTTATAATCAATATTGTTACATTATCAATGCATCACAGGACAACATATGTTAAACGGGTCGCTAATACTTATAGACCCACAGAAAAATATCATCCAACTCAGCTCTAAGGAACATTTTCGCATCTGTCAGGTCACTACTTTGGTTTTCATTTTCTTTGTTAGTTCACTCTCATGGATTTCATCAACTTAATTTTTTGTGTTGTGTGTGTGTTCCTGTGTTGGCATGCCTCCGGCAGCTGCTGGTCCCACCAGAAGTGCCAAAAATAGGCAACATGTCAGTAACACTCAGGTCAATATTTTACAATAGTATCCTTCAAAACTGCCTGGCATCTATTGGAATAGCAACACCAACACCGACAGCTAACATATCATCTCACCATGGACGTACATGGATGTATACATCCATACATCTCACTGACATCTGCCACAAACAGTTGCCATGGCATCTGAGGGTACCAGCAGAAGTGTTAGCTGCCATTGCCACTATTTAAGCCAGGCCTAGTTGAGGGAAAATGCGTAAGCATGTGCACATACATATGCACATATTTAGAGTGTGCAGCACTCCTCAGTGAAAATAATTCCCCTGTGCAAGGGTTTAAGTAAGTAAGAAGCCCAAGAGTAAATACTGAAAGTCAGGAACAACTCTGATAAACAAAGACATATTTCCATAATTTGACAAATCTGATGTAACGGTTCTTTACATTTAATAAAGTGATGCAAGCACCTTGAAGTCAGAAGTACAAAGACACACACTCATACAGTATCTGTGGGCAAAGAACAAAAGGCAAGAAAAAGCTTTGAGTTATTGCAACATCTGATTCCTCTGCGGTTCTTTCTGCACCAGGACTCAACTAGACAGCTTGGCCTTTCATCAACTCACTACTGAAATCAGTTTTGGTGGCTGCTTCTCAAAGAGAGAGAACAGAGGACAACTTGTCTCCTGAAGAGATAAGTACTGACATGAACCAGACCTGCCACATGCTGACAATAGTTAAAATGTTTTAATATCATGCAAATGAGCAGGACATTTGCAGTGCAAGAACCACTGACAGTCTGGCCGAGGGGAAAACTGTCGGTCTAATGTGTCCAGAGCAGCGTAAATAGGCTATAAGCTGTCCGAAAAAAGTTTAATGTCTTTTCCTTTTAAGCTACCATACTACACAACACAGAATTTATGTTCCCTACTGTATTGATGCTTGACACTACAAAACACAAAAAGTGTTGAACACACTTTGCTTTGAAGTTTGTCCACAAAATGCACCCAAAGAAAGGCCTAAAGATGACGACAATTGTTGGAGCAAGCAGCACAAAGCGGAGCTGGCCTGCATGTGGGATTCTCTTGAATATAAGAGCTTAGTAGCCCACACAGCACAGCCCAGGAGATCAGTATGTACTCCTCTGATATGGTGTTCTGTGCAGCTCAGAGGATTGCTTTTGTACAGCTTAGCACTATTTGGCTACTGAGTTCAACTGTGAGCAAAATAATATTGTAGGTTACTCAGGGTCATGTATAGCACGTTGGAATAATATATCTTTGAAATGGCAAACTGTTATTGTTTTTCAAACAGATTATTTGACTGTATTATCTGTTTGCTAAGGCCAGGGTTGGGAAGGTTACTTTGTAAATGTATTCTGAATTGTTTAGCCTAATATCATGTTTGATGATTATTGTTCGGTTTATCAATTGTTTGTCCAGCTGCTCCTTCCTTTATGTGTGAATTATTAATTGCTGTAATTACACTCGTTTAAATGTACTTTGTTCAGTAGGATACTCACACTTCACTCTCGAACTTAAAGTAAACTGACATAAACATATTATGGTCACAGTTAGGGTTAGCATCACCAACAGCATCACCAACTACAGCAACACACAGCCTACTACTGAAAAATAATGTCAGTAGTAGCTGTAGTATTGACAGGTTAGGTAGCTAACTGGATGTCTGTGTAGCTAATGTTAGCAGTTGTTCTGCGTAACGTTCTGGTAACGTTAGTGGTCTTACCTGTTTATGTTTCTTTAAATTAGTTGTTGAGTTCTTGGACGATGAAAGCATTTCCACAGCTGAAGGCAACTGTCACTCTACTGTAGAGTCGTTCCCCTTTTCTGATTTAAAGATAAAATAATGTTGAAATTTTCACCTAATTTTCTCATAATAAAGATTAGTTATGGTTTCTCTTGGTGGACTCTGAAGTATTTTAAAATGTATTTTAAAATTGTAATCCTACTAATAAATCCCCCCTTTTTTTCCTGTGACTGTAATGAAATACAGTCACCTTTTTTTTGTATTTTGTATTTTAATTACATAATCCTGTTACATGTAATCATTACTCTCCAAGCCTGGCTAAGGGCTATATTTTTAAATCCTGAAGGAAAAATATTTGATCAAATGATAGAATAATATATTCACCATGGGCTTTATTTCCTCAGTGACAGACAGAGCTGGAACAAAGAGACGGAGCGAGGCTCTGCTGGCACCTGGCCGTGTGTTTCTTCTTGTCTGTCTTGGGCAGCGGCTCACATGACGGCCGAGCGTGGTGTGCAGTCTCAACTGTGACTCAGTCGTCCCTCCCCCCTCTCTGGAGAAGGTGACCTCTTTAAAATTCTCTTGCAGGCATCTGAACTGTGCCGTTGTCATGAGATGCCCAAAGCTGAGTGCGACACCAAAGCAAACTCAGACAAAGCCAGTGAACCTACTTCAGAGAAATCTCCAAAAAAAAAAAAACATCTCAGGGCTTAAACATGGCTCCACAAAGAAGACTGTTTTCAGTGGGCAATGCTCACAGAGCCGGTGAAATAAAAAGGATTAAAGCTGCCAAATGACAGTAAAAGGACACATTTGAGTACAATTAGCCTAACAACGCCTACTCCCAATGCAGACCAATGCAGATAACAGCTCCCTGTTCCAAATTAACTGAACTGCACAGAGCCCTGCTCCCCCACACCACCCACTCCTGCCAAATCTCTGATCAGAGCTAATCAAACAGATTATTCCTTATCTAATGACAGCTGCAAAGTTGCTGACAGATTTTTGAGCATTTCTCCTCATGTTTGTTTTCACCTTTTATTTAAGTAGTTTATTTACATATTATTTCATTTTTATTTACAGTAATTTATCCACAATTTTTTAAGTAATAATTTTAAGCCATATAAATTTTGTTTTTTCTTGTTTAAAAGACTACATTTAGGGCTGCGACAATAACAGTATTACTGCAGTACCGCGGTCATGTGACGCCTACCGTGGGGTTGAGCTCATTACTGCTATCACCACGAACTTTATTTTGAAGGGTCAATCTCATGTTGAGATGATTGATCTATACATCCATAGATCGGCACTGTCACACAGTAGTCAGGAACACAGCCTCTGATTGGTCAGCAGACTCAGCCCAGCTAACAGAAACAACTGTTTTCAACACAGAAAAATGGATAAATAACCGCAGAGGAAATCTGGTGTTGAATTTATCATTATGGATTTTTTTTTACCATGTTTCTAAATGGAACACTGCAGTTCAAACAACAATGCTACAATGCTAGCATTAGCATTAACATCAGCTTTACGTTAGCCTTTCCCCTTTCACTCCTGTCACTTTTCCAGTAATTGGGAAATAACAGATGAGACTTTTCTTGGTATTGAGAAGCTGCACTGCCCTATTCCTTGAAGGAGCCATGTTACACTCACAACAGTATCCTTCAATAAAGTCCAATAAAACATAATTATTTAGGCAGCATCAGTAAACCACCATCCCACAGAAATATGTTGCTTTGTCAATCCATCGTCCATCCACCGTCACAGCCTGAGCTAGATTACAGTAAAAATTACAGTAGAAATTTTCTGTTCGAGCTGTTCTATTTTTTGTCTTTACCCACTTAGTCATTATATCCACATTACTGATGATTATTTCTTAAAAATGTTATTGTGTTAATATTGCAGTATTGTTTCTGTATCAATTAATATCAATGCATGAGGTATTTGGTCAAAAATATTGTGATAAAGGCTGCAAATAATGATTATGATTCATTGTCAATTAATCTCTTGATTATTTTCTTGATTAACTGATTTGTTGTTTAATCTATTAAATGTGAGAAAATAGTGTGTCACCCAAAGCCCAAGATGACGTCCTCAAATGTCTTGTTTTGTCCATGACCCAAAAGATATTAGGTTTAATGTCACAGAGAAGTAAAGAAACCAGAAAATTTTTACACTTTTAAGAAGCTGGAATCAGAGAATTTAGATTTTTTTTAATTACTAAAACCAATCAACAAATTATCAAAACAATTGGCAGTTAATTTAATATTTGATAACTAATCGATTAATCATTGCAGCTATAATTGTAATATTTGATTTTGTCCCTGTCTTGCCCTATTATATATTACTGAGTAGTTTAATCGATATTAATGCATCATATTCTGTAAGATCATCATATGTTTTCAATGTTTGAGAATTTATAGTATGTTATTTTGGAGTAAATGTGTTTATTGAGATATATATCGTATATCACAGCATAGACTAAAAATATCAAGATATTATTTATAAACTATATCACCCAGCCCTACACTTAAAGATGATTCAGATAAAGTCAGAGCAAGATACTAAAACACACACACACACACACACACACACACACACACATATATATATATATATACATATATATATAAAGCATAGATATTTCTATTTGAGCCACATTCAAAGAAATGGAGCAGGCTGGCTGCTGCCTATCAGTGAAAGCTGCAATAACGGCCTGTTCTTTTTCAGCTCTCCTATAAAAAAAAACACCCTCCTGTCTCTTAAGCAAATAAAAATGGCGTTTTCTCTTGGGCAAACAGGGAGGCGCACATCACATCAATCTCTTTCATAATGCAGAAAGACTACTGTTGTAATGGCCTTGTGTTATCCTGAAAGCAAGTGTCCTGAAATAGATGAGAGACGTTTGAGCAACACGGAGACGTAGAGAGTCGAGGCATAAACACAGCAGTGCCCGTGAAGCAGAGGGGTGCTTGGTTAGTCACCTGGTCCCTTATTCGGCAATGTAAAGTGGTAAGGTTAGAGCGGATTAGATATGACAAGCTGGATCTTCCAGACAAAGGAGGGGAGGGGGCTCCAAATTCATGAAGTAAAAAACATTCTGCGCATCTGACAGCACGTCTGACAGTGCTTGGCCCTCTGTGCCATTTGCTGTTTTCTGACGCAGAAGAGCCACAAAGGCTTTGCTGACTCCTCTGTTCCTTCCCCTCACTCTGCGTCTCCGTACGGCTTCATTTTCTCTTCTATTCATTCAGAGATCTGGCTATTTCTTCTTCCTCTGTGAGCAGCTGAGACGACGTGGCTGAGCTGAGGGGAAAATCTCCACTTTAGCCGGAATAAACCTCCTGCTCCTGAAGAGCTCGCCCCTGTCTTCTCCTTGAGCCGACAGGAGTGAAGAGACATTTGAAGTAAGAGCGGGATAAGTGGAGTCACACATGGTGGTTAGAGATCATGATTAGATAATCAATGATTAAAATTACCCTGTCACTTCAATTCTAATTTCTCTAAGTGGCAGCATTATGAGTGGAGAGGCAGGGGAGAAAGGGCAGGTATTGATCGTATATTGTTAAGAGTAACAGATACAGCAAATATGATTGATCCAGCTTCAGGCTGCTTATTGACAAAACTTTAAGATGTCTCAAGTCTCAAATGAATTACTGCCTCCCTTACAAACAAAACAAGTAAAAAAGACTGGGCTGCAGCAGGTTGGACCAGGATGTTTTTTCATCATAAACATGGATGTTCGTCCACTGATAATACCCGTTTGAACAGAGCTAAACTTGCATTTCCTCATCAGATAAACCTCTGCACACCTTGCGAAAAGTTTTTCCAATGTCCTGTGTCTACAGAAATCCCAAACCTACTCTTAACAGCTTTAATTTCCACAGCCCCAGCATACAGCCTGAGGTAGACATGAGGAGACGTTTGATACTGGGCTACAGCTCATCATACTGCCTCCTAATGACCATGGATCAGACTGATCGAGGGAAAGCTGCTCTGGGCCACAAAGTACAGATAAATTAAAAATACACCAAGTGTTTATGTAAGTAGAGCTGGACAATATAACACATATTCTGTGAGATAATATACAACTGTCAACCATTTATACAACTTATAAAGTGGTTGCATGAGTGCTCATTTGGTAATAAAGGTGGGAATCTCACGATTCAGATTCAGAGGGCTACAATGCAATTATAAAACAATTATCAATGATTTACATTTCCTCACTATGTGACTACTTGTTCTTTTTAAAACTTTTGTCTTAATGATACATAATTAGTTCTGCTGGACACAACTTGCATAGTGTGGCTAATGTCCAGGTCCCTTTTCCTTTTGACTTCATAGAAGCCAAATGCTAAAGACTCAACAATCAACAATCCTCTCAACCTGTGACTGGCCAAAATCTCCCATCATGGGCTGCATTTTCTAAAGCCTGAAAGCAGCCAAGATGAAGAGCATGACTCTAGTTTTCTCTCAGACCACTTGAATTACATTATGTTCAAAAGTTATGAAGGAACTTTTACCCAATGACAGCAAAAATAAATCGCATATCCCAGCTTTAACTCTAGAACAGTACTAGAACAGTATGAAAATGTAACATTAATGGAAGAATAAATGAATAAATTAGACACAGCTTTTATGTACAGTACTGAAAGCATAGAGAGCTATGAGAGATGTAGGAACTGTCCAAGGTCCTGAAACCATCTCTGCACTGTGAGGAGTGCCCATTTTAATTAACAAACTACCAGAAAGTTGTACCTGAAATGATATAAATGTACATTTTATGTCCACTCTTGCTAGTCTAGCAATGCGTGCATCCTAGTTTGGTGGACCATTTTATTCAAATATACTGGGCTGGTTACACAGAGTGCCCAGAATACAGACTACAAATCTGTAATGAGTCCAAGCATTGCAGCTCCTCTTTTCAAGTGCAGAACAAAGATTTACAAAGTGATGCAACCATTTAAAGTTATGTAATGTCTTTCTGAAGGCTGCTGTGGCCACAATAGTGTGTTACATTCTCGGGAATACAAGTCTGTCGGCCAATCTGTTCAAGAAAGAAGATGTGTCTTAATGCTTGAAAGCAAGTGACTGTATTCATCTGAGCCACTGCTTTATGGTGGCCCGAGTCTATAATTCACAGATTATCCATGCTGAGAAAACAGATTTGATAAATTTTCCGTTCCTAGACCGGAAAATTCCAGAAAATGTTCTGGTAAATAGTTTTATGCATTAATAATTCACATGCATGATTTGATACAATGGGCTGGATACTGCAGTGTGAAGCAGAAAGTCTACAGCTCACACGTTGTTTGATGTTGTTCTCAGGCTGCACTGCCTCTGCATGCGTGGATGTGTGCACGGATCAGTTGGTGCCATTTTGGGCGTCTGGCAGAGTGGAGTGAGCGCCGATTAACATAGGAGGTTTGGTTCATGCAGAACAACTCAGAGACAGCTAGCACCTCAGCTGTATCTTCTCACTAAAGACGCCCTTTGAGGTTTTCACCAATGACGTCACCGCACAGTACACATACACACACACTCGCAGCATGTAAACTGCCTTTCCAAGCACACTCCATTCTAAGCTGTAAATCTAAAAGCAACCTGATTCACATGAAGAGTCTTAAATTTATTCAACTCTCAGTCTGAGAGGATTCTCAAAGATATGGACTCCAAAAGAATATGTTTTCCATGTAGGGTTGGACTTCGGTTCTCAATAGCAATACCCAAGAAGGTACTGATCGAAAATAACCTATTACCAAGTGGTATCAAACCCTTTTCACCTGCTTTCAATCCTTTTTGTACCCAGATTTTGAATAAAAAGACTATTTGTAAGGTTTTGTTTGTAGCCAATAACGGCAAGTATTCTTTGATTTAATATGACGTATTACTGGCCCACTACCGCAGCATTTACAACCCACACCGTCTGTGTTGTGGTGAAGTCAAGAGTGCTGTATTTTATCGAGCTGGCAGTTCAGCTTGCCAAAATGCTACCAAAATGTGGAGTCTGATAAAAATAAATACATCCATTCACATAATGGTTATCAAAAAAAAGCTGATGGTGATATCAATATTAGGGAGTTAAAAAAATTCCGCTATCGATACGTTGGCTGATTTTCTTTATTTATATATGTATAAAATTTTAAATTACATCAGGGCACTGAAACAGTCAATTTCACTGGTATTTTTAATAATTATAAACAACTATAATTAAAAACAAAAAACAAATATAAGACCTTTAATTGAGAAAAAGGATAAAATATACATGAAATGCCATATAAAACTAAAAGAAATCTTTATTATATTCTGTAAAAAAAAAAAGTGGACAACACAGACACCATTATAGACAAATATATCTGTGCTTGGTCAATATATATTGTCTAACCCATGTATCTATTTGGCTTTAATATTCACCGAAGTGCTCCATTAGTATCGGTATCACTTAAGCGCTGGCAGGGTGCTGTAAAGCGCTGGGATGAAGCATCTGTGCTATTAAAAAAAAACCTAAATGTGGGTTTTGTTTCTATGACAACAATATCTTGAAATTTCCTATGACAGCAGTTGTTGCACAGTCTAGCACTGGCCCTTTCCTTAATAATATCTATTTATATCTATTTGTTTGCCATTTCTGTCACTGTGAGCACCAACTTGAAGACTGGAGGTGTGTCTTGATATAAACTTGTTTAATTGTAAAAGGTTGGGTATTCAGCAGGAGGAACTTGACACGACTCCTATACAGCTGAAAGCAAATGTGAAACAGTAAAATAAAGCAGATACCTGAAAGCACAAACATGGACACAGGAAAGAAACTAAACCACAAACGACAGAGATTAGGTCTGAGTCTTGGCTCTCTGGCACACATCAAAAAAAAAAAAGGAAAGACCTCCATTTTCTTGGTTACCTGGGTGACAAGTCCCCATCTAATATATGATTGCTTGCCTGACAAAAAGTGATGATGACGACCCCAGTGCCTTCCTGAAAAGCCAGCCGAAGAGTTTGAACTAGAAGCACTCAGAGTGGTTGCAACAAAAAGGGCTGTCATAATCGTGATTTCACAATTATGTAAACGATACCCAGCCCTATCCATAAGAAAATAAAAGAAAACTTTCTTAAATTTAACACAGTCCTGTCTAACCTTGGAGATTCTTTTTTTATATTGAGAACCATGTGCTTTCTCATTTGCATCTCTCTGTTTTTTAGAATCCTTTGAAAGCATCTTACAGAAAAGCACCTTTTAGTCACTACTTGGTTATTCTATTATATGTGTATCCCAGTTACACTCTCCTATGCTCGTTCTATGTTCTCAGAGCAGCATAATAGAGTCCTTGAGCAGAAGGGAACAGCTCTCATGAAGCAGAAGAGCTTGATTGATAAATCTCAACCTTAGTCCCAATATTAGAGGAAAACAGTGTTTACCCACAGAGGGGGGGTCAAGGCCTATTGATATGTGTCCATGTGGGAGTGAAGGTGCAGTGAGGTGTTCGTGGAGTGGAACAGCTGCTTTGTGCCATTCGCTCTCTCTCCCTCTCCCACTCTCTGTTAATGAGCCTGTGTGCCTGACTGCTGAGTGCAGCTCTTTAGCAGCGTGCAATTAATCAGACGTTTCCTTGCGGAGACGAAACCAACCAGACATTCAGCAGCAGGGCAGTGTGATTGCAAGCCGAATGCAAATTCACCGCTGTGCCGACCGTCCCCATTTGTCAGGAGGGCAGGAGAATGCAGGAAAAGCTGCAGTTAAAGTCGTTAGATTGTAGTCCTTCATTTTGATGCCCACGAAAAGAAATAGAAAACCTAGGTTGCATTGTGTAGAGTTCATGAATCAGGAGGACTACATTAGACTGAGAATTAGATCACACAAGTATATTTACTCAAGTACAGTTTTGAACTGCTTGTACTTTACTTCAGTGGGACTCGTTACTTTACAGATGAAGATTTTACATACAAAACATTTGATGAGCTCATAAAATATGAGGCATTAATGAGTTATAGATCAAAGATTGTGACTACCATCAGCTGAACACTACTGTATGAGCACAAGCGACAATTATGGGATAATTGTAAATGCTAAAACATATCCATCTAAAGTTAGCAAACATCAAATGCTCACTGGTTCATTTCAAAAGTGTATTTTCTGTTGATGGATGGAGCTTCAAAACCAGGGTTGCATAAATCTAGGGAGACTGGAGTCTGACTTGTATGTAACAGTTGATGCAGAGCTTTCGTCAGAATTATGTCAAAATAGTCTGTCCGCTATTATTAATACCAGACGCAGATCGTTCCATTATAACTTTCTTCACCAACTCTATGTTACAATACGGAAATTGCACAACTATATTCTTGACGCATCAAATATGTGTTTTAGATGTGGTGTTGAGGAGGGTTCATGTTTGCTTTGCATACATTCTGGCACGACTTCAGTGATAATATGACAACGTTTATCTTTTCATCGGGTCCACAAATGTGCTTACAACCATAAGTGCACATTTATGAAACTTTCAAAACAGGTTTTGAGAAACCGCTTTGTGCATTGCCAGGAAACCCAAAGCAGTGACATAGAAGTTTGATTCCCATCTCCCCATAGTGAGATGTTTTTTTGTTTTTTTTTAGAAATGAATAGCAAGCAGCCCTTTTTGACTTAAATGGACACCTTACCAGTACCTGTCTCAGATTTGACATAAAAATGTTACCAGCATTGATACTTTATGATTGATTGTTACTTTATTTATATATTAAACTTTTCTTTCTCTTCCAATTTTAATGTGACCACGACCTGCTCCTTTTGAGTCTACTTCAATGAGCTACAACATGAGAATGTCGCATAAACATTTAGTGGCAATTTTCTGCACCCTTGATATGTCAAGTATAATTTGCTTCTAAAACTTTTTCATACTTTTTCAATGCAGGACTTTTACTTTTTATAGATACAGGTTGTTGTATTGGCAAATGATCTGAGTCATTTCTCAACCACTGATCACAATACATTAATAGTAGAATCAGTGGGACAGTTGCTGTTTGTAAACGCACCACAATGACAGTTGATTGTTGGCTGTCAAATACCAATGTTCTGGGTTTGTAAAATGTCCCAAACACAGCAAAACAATGAGAAAATAAGAAGGTACAGGCCAAGGCCAGGGTCTCAGATGAAGATACACATTTGTCTTTAAATGCCAAAAAAAAAAGAGTAAAAAAAAAATGGCATTGCTTCTTAAATGTAATACCATTTGTATCAGATTTTAGGAAACATCAGCAAACTGATGAATAACTCAATTCCTACCTTTGTCAGAATGCCTAGAGGTCATTACAGAGGAGAGGACGAGAACAGAGATGCAAACTGTAATGCAATACAACAGTCTGCCAAAGTATTAAGTGGAGAACATACTGTACTTTTCTTGAAACAATGGTTCTAAAAAATCACCCCCAAGACAAACATTAGAAGAAGTCATTTTTGTTCAAATGTTTTTTAATTTTACATTTCACAACAGGATTTTCTCTTAACATCAGCACATTATCTGTTATCTTAGAGACAGACTATAAAGGTCATTAAAAGAGCTGCATCTCAAACCACACAGACTGAGTTTGGTGGTTTCCTCTTGGTTAAAAGTAGCTGCAACATTAGGATAACCAAAACACATTTAATACACAATAGATTTTTGGTAATATAAATATGCTTTGATAATCACTAAAATACTGTATGGCTTAATTCTGCTGTAGGATTGGTTAATTATCAAGATTATTTTGTAATTTGCCATCTTTTAGACAAGTATGATTGTACTATAAAGTCTGTATAACTGGCATGAATGATATACTGTGGTAATATATTTGCGCAGTATGTGCAATTAGTAGCATCTTAGGTAAATATGAGACAACCTGGTGTGGTTCTACTCTCAGCGGCCAGCTGGTAATGCCCAGATGTTCCCCGGTTCAAGAGGTCTTTTCTGCCAGCAGCCATTAGCCGGTTTAATGAGGACATTTCATAGGCAGCACATCCAGGATAAATAGGTGATGTTGGACTGCAGCAGATAAACATGTCTTTAATGACCCATGTGTGTGAAGGTCTGTTCTTCTTTGTTGTGCTTTTTTGGATCTGTTTGACTTCATCAGTTTCCTCAGTTATGTTTGCCAAAAAATCAATTCTTTTAATGAGGAGTGGGCTACATGAAACAATAACAAGACTCCCATTCTGTAAAAAGCAGCTGCAGGAAACAAACTCCACTTGTTATTTAATAATCATTATGAATATGTCAGTTAAAACAGCTTAAATGAGAACAACACTGCTGTCAGAGGAAGGCATCTGCAACATGAAAGTGAATCTGCACCTATTTGATGTCGATACCACGTCCAATTTGAAGTACACACTGATAATTAAATGTGCAGCTCGTGCACGGGTACATTAAGTGGTATCTCTGGGCATTTTATTTTCTATTACAGTGAAAATCCCATCATACAGATACAGTTTTTATAGTAGTTATGCCTTCAGGCTGTGATAAAAAATCCTTCTTATGGTGTGTGATGAAAGAGAAGTCAGAGTCCACTTCCCCAAGATGTACAGCAGGGGGTCGACAGTTTCATTTTAATGATTTTTCCAATTTCAAGCTGACTGTAAGAGGCCTTTGTTCTGATAAAAGCCTCTGTTCAGATGTGGCAAGAGTCTCGTTAAGGGACGGGCACAACACGTGTCGCTGTAAAATGCCTCGGCAGCATATTACTGTCATATTGTCCCACAAACGATCAACAGTCACTCGCTCTCGAGAGCCCCCTGCAAGCCTCTCTCCGGACCTAAATAGAGGCCTCTTCCTATAATGAAGATTAAAGTGACATTTGGATGAGTGTTGGCTGTATCGCTTCAGAGCCTTGACGGGGAGGAGGAGGAGGGAGGGGCTGGGAATGGCAGCCAAAATAGGACGGCTAACTAGCCTCTCAGCAAACACAAGCTGTGCAGCATGTGGGACTCCATCCTAAACTACAGTGTTTACACTGTGTCACGCCGTGGAAATGGGCAGAGGATTACAGATGGCGGCCCATCAGCCGAGACGCAGCAGGTAAAAGAGGCCGGCAAAGTAAAGCAGAGCTCTGAGGGCCACATCAGGAGGCACTTCTGAGAAGGTTTATTGTGCCGTGGAGAGGCGATAAACTCCTTAATCATTTTGTCTCAACCACGCCAGCCGACCACTTATCACCTTCTGCAGTCTGCCACCAGAACACAGAGACGTTGGTGAGATTGATGAAACTGAGGTCCCCCCCAATTTGAGAGCCTCCTTAATGAGGTCAGTCGCGGCTCTGGACATATATATCACAATTATGGAAGTGCTGCTGTTGTCTTTGTTTGTTCTAAAGGTTTCAGGTAGGGCTGGGTATTCGGGCTCAATACCTGAGGTACCAACTGAAATAACCCAGCACCAAGTAGAATTGAAACTTCTCCAGTCAAATGATACCTTCAGTCCATCCTTTTTATACCCAGAACTAGAACATCTAGAAAAAAAAGGACTATTTGTGTGGTTTTGTTTGCAGCCAATAACTGCAAGTGTCATTCGATTTGAATGCAGGGGATAAAAAAATTCAGGATATCGGCAAATATTTTTTACTTATACATATAAAATCCTAAATTACATCACGGCCCTGAAACAGTAAACTTTAAATGGTATTTTAAATAAATATAAATAACTACATTTAAAAAAAAAAAAGTAAACTAAATACAAACAGAACAACTTGAATTAAAGCTATAATATCTAACATTTATGCATTATAATGTCTAAAAACGCTGGACAAATGTTACTAGCTTACAATACCCCGGATGTTTCCAAAATGATCAAATGCAACTAGTGGCTATAATGCAGAGAAATCCCTGATTTCTCTGCATTATAGCCAGTAGTTGCTATAACTTGGTAAACTGGTAAAACACGTGATACATCGGCTATATCAGACAGTGAGGAAGGAACATGATTTCTGCCTAAGTTATATCAGATGTTCATCAGCTATGGTGTTTGTGTAACAGTGAGGATAACAACTCCCATGATCTCACACCACTTCATGATGTCATCAAACTACATCTTTTTAATGTGAGAGACCCCTTGTGGCTGAACTAATTGTATGTTTAAGAAAAATGATCAAATATACATAAAATGCTGCCTATAAAACAAAAATAAATAAATAAATAAAAATAATCTGCATTAAGTTCTCTAAACAATATCGGGCAACATATATGCAGATACCAATATTGATCAATATAGCTGTGCAAAGCCAATATCAGACAAATAATATCAGCCGACCGATATATCTGGCTATAGTATGAGTGCTGAAGGACTCCATTGTAATTTTTTAAAAGATACCCACCCCTTGTTTCAAATAGTTCTTACTTTGTGTCAGACCTATATACATTTGTTGAAAAAACTGCCACAACAGTTGCAGATTAAAAAAAAAAAGAAGCACAAAATGGCTCTGTGAGAATCACTTTCATGAGTGAGCTTAGACACCCACCTGAACTGCAGATATATAAAGTGAGGCGGGGGAAGTGAAAAAGGAGTGCACTTGTCCTAGAAATGCTCTATGTCAGTTTAAAAATACTTGGAATGCACAGTTCTGAACCGTTTGGCACATTTAACAGTAGAGACTGCACCCAGAAAACCTCTGCATTTACTGAGGACATTTTAAGGGCATAACGTGCATCCTTTTTTCTAAAAAAACACAAAAAACAAAACAATGTATAGACTCATATAAACATAATGCCTCTAAATCATCACTTATGACCCACTAGAAGTGTGTGGTGGTGTCTGTATCTGCACAGATCCTGCACTCTGCCTGTATTTTCTTATTTTCTCACGTTTTGCTTTACTCAAGACACTTCTGGGCTTTACTGTTTGGCAGTGGTGTGCAGCCCCGAGCCAATACAGTGTGCAGGTTTTTATAAAAAGGTATCGTCTAACGGTTACATCACATTCTCTGTCTATTTCCTCTGCTCTCTGTCTGTGAGAGCTGCAAAAGAGTTTTACACAAGTCCATGCACACATGCAGAACAGACTGAGGATCACTTTGGCTGCATTCACGCAAAATCCGGCATTATACAGACATGTGGGCATGCTTATTTGTACTTTAGACGTAGGAAGAAATTGTCAAACATTCTGGCGCAATATGCATTTCTTTTAATTCAATGATCTTTCGGCCCGCAGGCCTTGTTCAAGATCAACTACGTATAAGTTTACAGAGAAGATCAGCATCTCACCAAAATCCCTGTTGTGCGTTACTCTTCCGTACTATATATTCACTTTTGAACATAACTGCTGTGAAACAATCAGAGACTAATGTTTTATTTCTGATTCCCTGCTTTGTTGTCACTGATGGTGCTCCATCACACTATTCAATCTATAGGTCTCTCTTCCTCTCTCTCTCTCTCATTCATTGAGCTGGGAAGGAAATGCCAGCGTTGAATGGTGCATTTACAAACAGTCCTACATATTTTACCTTTAAATACAAGTAGCATTGCTTATAAAAGACACAAATAGAGTCACATTATGCAGTATATCTTTGCTGCCCAGTCTACCGGTCAGACTGTTGTTCTCTTTCTTAATGCAGCCTCTCTGCAGATGCTGTACCTCTGAGGACGACAAAGACCCAACTCTGTAAATAGTTGGCCTACATGAGGGGAGGCCATGAAGCACATGCAGAAGTTACAGTGCTGTATGTTGTGTTTCTGTCTTTATATAATCCAATTAGAGCTAAATGATAATCAGAGAGTGGCGAGGATTAGAGGCTCAGGCGGCTGGAGTCGCACTACGCGGCGGATCAGCAGCACCTGTGAATGACTCATTCCTCGGAAGCAAGGAGCTATTGACTGCCTCTGTGAGCAGCATTCAGCTACATAGTGAAGCAATTTAGGATCATTACTGGCATAGATTAAAATGTATCAGACCACTTAGAATGAGGATTGGGGATAAGGGATTTACATATTAAAGACTGATCATATACACTGTATAATAACATATCTGAACAGGCCTTGGCAATTACTTCTTCCACTTTCTCCAGCAATGAGATGTTCTAGACTGCTCATCTGTCTCCTCCTGCAAGCTTGCCTCCACAGCTGTGTGTGTGCGTGTGTGTTTTACTCTGTCAGAGGGCCGATCTTACCTCTGTCAGTGTCGTAAAGGTAGACAAACTTCTCCCACTTGTAATGGGCCAGCAGACTGAGAACAGCTCCCCGCAAACTGGGCCTCATCTGGATGACAAACTGCACGTCAGCATCGATGGGGAAACTGGGGGTAATGAAGGAGGTGTGCAGTGCCCCGCAGAAGGAGGTCAGCGTGTTCATGGACTTCCTGTCGTAGAACCCGAAGATGGCGTAAACTCCTCGGGAGAACTGGGAGCAGACTGGTGAGAGGGACAGAGAGCAGGTTGAGGTCAGGGACAAGCACAGAGTCATTTAAGTTCAGCTGTTCTTCCAGTCTGGTGGGAGGCCAACAAACAGCACAAGCTGGCCTTTCAGACTAAGTTAAAGGGACAGTTCGGATTATTTGAAGCAAGGTCGTATGAGGTCCTTATCAGTATTCAGTGTAATACCAACAGTAGATGGTGGTCAGCACACCCCCAGTTTTGGAGAGGTTTAGTATTGTACTGTTGTGGACAGTGTCAGCAGAAATATGTAGTTTAGCCACCTAAAAAAAATGAATATCCTTTTCAGTGTACAGTACATTTGGGATATTTTTACTGCCTTACTTTGCTGTCAGACAGTGTCTTCTGATGGGAAAATGCCCATACCTGCCAACCTTGACACTATAAGAATGGGGAGGATTTAAAAGTTAAAGCAAGGGTTCT
>JAJHUR010092958.1:0-31364 GCA_027495735.1 Lutjanus campechanus
CACAAAAATGTGTTTATTTAACAGCAGAAAACAGCAATTACTCACTTTCTGTAACTTTGTTTTTAGAAAAACAAGAAGCCCATATTGTACTTTGGTGTCTCCTATTTTCTCGTTAAATATAATCAGAATTGTGATTATAGGGGTGGAGGTTTAGCTCAGTTGGTAGAGCATCCGTCCCATGTACTGAGGCTGTTAGTCCTCTGCAGCGGCCGCTGGCTCGACTCCCGCCCTCGTCATCCCCCCTCTCTCTGCCCCATTTCCTGTCCACTCTTAAAACTGTCCTATCTAATAAAGGCACAAATGGCCAAAAAATTAACTTTAATAGAATTGTGATTATATAATTATATAGAAATGTCATTTAAAACTTCTTAATCTGAGAGGTTATTTCTCTTCTATATTCTTATTCTTTAAAGGACCGGTGTGTAGGATTTAGTGCTACCCTCCCATTCTAAGCGAGCAGAAGAACTTATGGTGGCTGTGAAACCTGCGAAAGGCCCTATCTAAAGCCAGTGTCTGGTTCTGGGTTACTTTAGAAACATGGTGGTTCAACATGCCGACCTCCATGGAAGAGAACCCGTGACTCTGCAGATATAAACGGCTCATTTTAAGGTAACGAAAACACAGCAATTCTTATTCTCAGGTGATTATACACCATTGAAAACATATTCTGTGAATAAATCTCTGTAAATCTTACATATCTGACCATTATTTAAGCAACAAATACTGCAGATATTTTGATTTCTTTCTATTAATTGTCCCTTTTTTATTCCCAAAATTATGGACAAGTATCTATAAGAGCACTTTTAGGTACTGGTAATATAAATAGTATCAATACAATTCTAATGATAACCATCTCTTGTTGTATTGCATGGAGTTACAGTGAATTCACACATACAGACACAAACAGGCAGACGGTCTCTTGTCTGTCACAAGCCTGAAACTTCAGAGTGTGTTTGCATAAAGCACTTTATTTGCATACTTAGTTGCAGCTAGGCAGTTATTTGCTCATACTGGAAATAACTTTTACTGGCACGTGACTAAGTAGTTCATTTCCTGAACGATGTGTCTTCATGCATATTTATTCATATTCAAGTCCCGGTAGCTCACTAAAGTTACAACTGAGGGAATTAACATTGTCATAGCTGAACCCAAGGATAAGCTTTCCTTCTGTCCTTCATTCTGTTTGAGTTACTTTAACGTTGATTAGCGGAGTAGAAAACGTCGCTGTGCTTAGAGAAGATTTGCATAAAACTGAGTGTTTTTCTGAGCGTCTTTTCAATCTTTAAGTCCTGGTAGGCAGCATTAACCTGTTTCTCAAGGTTCCATTCATTATGAATGTCATTCTGTCACGTCTCCAGTGTTCAAGTTTGTATGTATTGTATTCAGTTACTCCTCAGACAATCGGTCATCATTATCCATGTGCAGAACTTTGCACTGGTATGACTTCATTTACTGTATATTACTGGTTTTAGCAGACAGCATCAAATTACTCCAATCCTGGCTTCCCTCCACTGGCGCTTTGTGCATTTTAGAAGTGATTTTAAGATGTTACTGATCACTTTTAAAGCCCATATGGGTCTGGCCCCTAGCTACACATCATGCTGACCCCTTCAGAGCCAGTATGCAGCCTGAGATCCTCGGGCGAGGCCCTCCTGGCTGTTCCAAAGTCAAGGATTAAATCTAAAGGTGACAGCGCTTCTTCCATCACATATGTTTTATTTGTCTCGATATTGAAAAGCCTGTCTATAACTTTGTGTGTGTAACTCTGTATTTTAACTTTGTCTCATTTGAAAATTAGACACCCTGTCTCAATGAGATCACCAGTACAAATAAAGGTTAAATAAATAAATAAATAAATAAATGTGTGAAAAGGCGTCTTATACATTTGCACAGCACACAAAACACTTTGTGTGTAATGTGGCTTATTGATACGTTTTCAGCATTTTACATCTTTTACCCACAAATGATCTGCAAAACTACATGTGACCTGTCAGATTCTTACCTGGACAGGTGCCTCCTCTGAGAGTAAACAAGCAGGTACTTGACTCGTAACAGCTGATTGTTGGTGACCACAAAGTACTTCTGTGGTACGTCCCCTCCTTCACTGTTCTTCGCTCTTGAGCGCTGACGGTCGATGATTTCAGAATCTGAAACGGGAAACGAGAGGCTGTTTTTTAATATGTCATGATTTAGACATCAGTGTCACCGGATTTCAAAAGTTTCTTATTCTGTGTCAGATTGTTAACGCACCTTTTTTCTTCACCTGGCACTTAACATCTGGGTGATCGATGACTTCACACAAGGCAACACAGCTGAGCAGTGGACCCAGGAGACTTTCTCGCCAGCCGCTGCTGTGTGGGCTGTAGAGGACAGCCATGCTGAGGTCACTGGTGAGGTAGGTCCCCTCTCCAAACACGGAGTTCTGCACGCAACACGCAGAAGAGTTTTAGTGTCAGGAGGAAACAACAGAGGATCTTCGATTTCCACTTCACCCTTTAGTAATCTCAACACCAAACAGCCAAGTGATGAAGCACTGATGACTCCACTAACCTTGTTGAGGTGACAGTGCAGCCCGTTATGAATGATAGAGTGAAAGTTCTCCAGGCGGCTCCCGTGGAATGCATAGAAGACGTCTCTTCCTGCCCTCGTCTTCTCAAACCTGGCGTTCATCTGATCGCAGTACTCCAGCTCAAACAGGAAGTCTGGCACCGGCGCAGAAATCCCTTCATTTTCCGTCAGGTTACAAAGGTTGGTGTACTAACAGAGATTAAAGAAACACACTGTAAAGAAAAGAGCAAGTAGTAAAAGACACGGTGTTTATGTATTTATACTTGTAGTGATGTACCTCTTCTTTCTGTAGTGTTTTCACAGCAAAGCTCTTTGAAGAGAGAATCCAGTGTGTGAGAGCCAGATGATGATCTCCCTCTCTGGGTCGCAGTCTCACCAGCTCTCTCACACCGGGCAAAGACTTCACATCTGCCAACTGGAGAAGAAAGAAAACAAACTTCTTTTGATCACACCACAACAGTAATAGTCACACTTGTCCATAATATATCTGTTCTTCCCTTCCATTCCATGTAAGGTTGTGTTTCCTTTGAACGTGTCTCTCTGAATCTGTGTCATCACAAATTTTTCTATTGTTTTTCCTCAAGTGTTTCTATATCATGATCATGCCTACAGAAAGCAAGATACAAATCTGTAATATAGAGTATATGTACCCTGTCAGTCAAAATGTTCTGAACACTTGATTTTAGGTATCATTTAAACAATTATGATGCATCATTCAATGCTCATCATGTGAATGGAAACATTCCTGAAACAATCCTCCTGCGTTTTATGCATTTATTTTCATTGGACAACCCAGGCGTGTAGTGTAGCCACATTTTCAAATATTTTGGGGGCATCTCAGCATACCCAGCCCAACTGAACACCTTTAGATTATGTTCAACGCAAATACCCTAAAATATTAAAATACCGCAACTTATACTGTATTTTGCTGCTGAATGCTTTTGGACCTTACTACTTGAATTTACTTGTATTTTTCTATTGTCAAATTGTATGTTACTCTGTATATCACCTATTTTTGTACTTTCTGTAACATCAACCACTGAGATCTGCATCAGTTTTGTTGTGCTTGCACAATCACAATAAAGTTCTTGAATTTTGAAAGAAAAATACTGTACATGTAAAGTGGGTACAAGCAGATTTATTCTTTCATTCCAGAGTATTTTTGATGAGAGGCTAATGAGTCACTTAAAGTTGCCCACCAAATACATTAGTCTTTGTTTTTTTTATTACCAACTAACTGAAAAGAGGTCACATCTTTATATGACTCCTAATATGTAGTATTAAAAATGAACAGGCCTACAATTCTCTCTGTATTTTCAATGTTACTCATCAAAATGCATTGTTTATATCTTTAAAACGTTTACCTATCAAACCATTTACAATACCATTTCAGTGTTTGCAAATCTGCGTTCTTATTCTTCACCTTTTTTAGTGACACACTGCTGCCTCTAATGGTGCATTACTGCCACCAAGTGTTATGTTGCTGCTCATCATGTAAGCATTAATGCTACATTAGGGGGCGTTCAAAAGCTTTTGTCTGTCACTGTATCTTACCAGCTCCTCAAAGTCCTTATTTTCACCACTTATGTATCTAGGGGGGAAGGGTCTGAGCAAAGAGTCCCTCTTGTAGCTCTGAGCTGCAGCAACAAACAGGCTGCAGCGCAGGTCTGCCGCGACTGGGTCTCTGTGCAGACAGGAGCACACCAGCTCTCTGACCGCCTCAGGTGGGAGCGGTGGCAGCATTCCCAGCACTGTAGACACAGATGATAAGATAGCAAACAAATGAGCACAGCCAAAAACTAAACGGCCAGTTCGCCCGTAAATCAAAAACACACATTCTTCCTTTGGCCTGTAGTGCTATTTATCCATCTAGATTGTTTTGGTGTGAATTAAGAGTTTTGGAGAAACTGGTCATAGAGTTGTATTAATTCCTTCAGCTTGTGAGACACAAACCACCATAAATATACATTTGAAAAACTCAAAAGTAGTGATTATTTCCAGAAATTATGACCCAGTTACTCAAGTTAATCCACAGACCTTTGAGTGAGCAGTTTCATGTAGGAACTTCTTTTTTTCCCCTCTATATTAAGAAACTAGCAACCAGGTAGGAACTATTTTTACTTCACAGAAAGACAGTAGTTCCTTTATGAAACTGTTGGCAACAAGGTCTGTGACTTAACTTGAGAAAGCATGTCATGATTTCTAGAGGCGTGGATTTTCTTGGCACTGAGCACCACAGACCAAGTGCCGTTATATCTGAGAGAATATAAACACCAATTTATCCAACATTTGGTAACTCACACTGAAACAATCTAGAGGGACAAATGGCACAACAAATCAGAGAAAAACTATTTGTTTTTGATTTAGGGGTGAACTGCCCCTTTAAGATAGATGGTAACAGCACAGTAAACACCACATGATAATATAGGATAAGGGCTAAAATTCATCAGAAACTGTTGTGCAAATCTGTGCACTCCCATCAAAATCTCTTACCTCTAATGTTTGTTTTGTAATAAATTAATTTTCTAGTTATTTTATCAATCACATGATCAACAATTTAGTCTTTAAAATAGAAAAATGTCAACATATGTTCAGGACGGGCAGCAGGAAGTCTCCCCCAATCCACATCTCCCCTTACTTTGAAGGGAAGGCATTTACTGATAGGGTTACAATATTTGGCATTACACCTAACTCACCTAACTCATTAACTAATTCAGCAAACAGTTACACTCTACGCTGCTGTCAAGTTAGACACTACGTTACTTTAGTCAGTAGTTAATGTTACTGTTACTGTCTATGGTCAAACATCAAAACAAAAGCTGACACTCCAATAAAGTATGTCCCTTATAGTTACTGCTTTTTCATGTGCCGACACCTTGCTGGAAAGAACTGGCGTTACTGTTTAGATCTTGTTTCGGGTTAGCTAACTTAACTAGCTAGCACAGGAGGAAACGACGTTAGCTAACATTAGCTGAGATACAACAAGTGAAGAGCTGCTATCTATCGCCTGATGACAAGTACAGCATAGTCGGACTACTGTGGGATCCTGAATGTCTCAGAATATATATCTCTGTAGCACATAAACCTATTTCGCTTGAAACATACTAATCTTGTATCATTATTTGCCGTTACCTTCAGGCTTGCTCAACTCATAGCACTGCAGGAAGAGCTAACGCTAGCTTTAGGGGCTGCGGCGTTCAAGCGCCGCAAAACAAACGGAATTAGGAAATTTTCAAGCATGAGCCTAATGTATGAACAGACATGGGATATATTGGCGAATTAAATGGCGTAGAGGTCGTGTAAATGAACTGATACAGAGGAAGAGCACACAACTAGCCTTGGCAAAAACGTCAATACGTGTTTAGTGTACATTTTGCATCTACTGTGCGCCAAATGCAACAACAGCGAGAAATTTACGAGGAACATTGAAAGCAGCATTCATCACACTGTACTGATGTTCAAAGAGCCATTTAAATTCCACAGCAGAAAAAAACAATATTTCTGCTGTCCCAACTGCTGCTCAGAGCTGTGGACAGACTCTATCAGTTATAGAAGTGTGAAAATCAAAATCAAACCCAGGGGGTAGATTGTAAAAGATGGCATAAATATGCATAAACCCATCACAAGTAGGGTAGACGGGTAATGGTTGCAACGTGGACTGTTGCAACAAGTCTTATTCCCTCAATCAGAAACATGCAAGAGTGATGATACTGCACATGCTAAGTTAGATCCTCTTGGAAGTTAGACTTGGCTGGGCTTTTGTATAAATTCATCAAAATAAATTTTCTTGACTTATAAGTGGCATGGTTGGTGTGTTCATCATTATTTAGTTTATTTATTTCTTATTTCATTCATTTCTCTTTACTTTTTGCCTTTGTGTATGAAATATGGTATACAAATAAACTTGCATGCTCTTAACATCCAGCGTGTAAGATTGATATGGATGTATTGACATTAAGGCACAAATGGAATAAAATATTTGAAAGTATGTTTTTATGAGGATTTTTTGTTTGTTTGTTTTGTTACATTTGAATCAGCTGTTTATATCTGTCGAGCTGCCATATTTCTGCAGTAGCCAAGAGTGGACAAACCAAACAATGACTTTGGGGCCTTTTGCGAGTTTCATAGCCACTCTAGCTTCTCCTTCATGCTTGGTGTGGCAACATGTTTGCAGCCATTCTCGCCTTTTGTAGTTATGTATGCCATCTGAAGATGTAAAGAGCTAATTCAATTATTGATACACCAATGAAAACATACTTATAAATATTACATTTAATTTCTGTAATATTCTGCCAATAAATCCCAATAAATAAATATTACACTTATCTCTTGTCTTACTGGACCTTTAATTAAGTTTTTAACCCCTGTATTACTGTGATGTTATTTTCTCTCTGAGTAGGACTGTCATACACCTTTTTATTTTTTGATGTGATGTTTGTTAACACTTAACAGGGAGCCAATTAGATCAGATTGTGTAATGCCTCCTCTGATTTTCAGCGCTGTGGACAGCATCAAGGAAGGGCGGGGCTTGCAGAAATATTTTTGCATTTTGATTGGTCGGTTCAGGCCAGCAACAAATCCTGTGTTTTTGGGGTCGTTCTAGGAGGGAACCCCAGACCAGCGAAAGATCTCGCGAGAATGAAAATATTAACCCAAACCATGATCTGTCTTTATCCCTAAGTGGGCTTTTTCTGTCCCTAACACTACACAAAACGTAACAACGGCGTTGTCACACTATAAAATGTAATACATTTGTAACAGGGGCACAATGTGATGCCACAGCGTGGAAATCTCGCGAGAGTCCGATAAATCTCGGGTTCCCTCCTTGTCCTGAAAACGAGCCTTTCTTTTTTTTTTTTTGTCCTGGTCTTGCCCGGGCGGGAACGCAGGCGGGGGGGTATGTGCGTAAAGAAAAGACCTTACGTCACGTGACCCGCCTCTTACTCCCAAACCCATCATTTGAGGAATAACGTAGCATATTTGTGTCTTAAATAGCGCCGGATCTGTGTTTTTCCTCCAATGTGCGTTAAAGCAGATTAATCCATAGAATGCTATTATTTAAACGAACGGTGGGATTGTAGCGACGTTCTCGGACTAACCGGGAGGTAAGGCGGCTTAATCGCTGCATTTTCATTCTTACACTCCATCTGGGAAAAAGGACGTAAACAAAATTTATCAGAATAAACCTCGAAATCCGATGCCTGCGTGGTTTATTATGGGGAGTTTGGGCTTGACCCGCTCGAAGCACCGATGCACCGTGTCGCACAGGCTGAAGGACGCTTCTCCATCGCTTGTGATCACGATGCCCTGTGTCCTACTGCAGCATCACTGCCGTCCGCCGAGAGAAATACACATTTAAGACAGTTACAGGATCACAATGCATGCAATCAAACAGGATAAATCACGTTCTCTTGGTTTGGATTGCTTTATTTTGTGGTAGAAAGATGCCCTTCAGAGGTATGGTACACATCCACCATCATATGCATGGGAATGCGGCTTACAAACAGTCAAATAAGGTGGAAGATGGTTGATTATGGCCTATTAACAGGTTAAAAAGCCACGTAAAGATCTCTACTATATATAGCCAAATCTGTATAGGTTTAAGGCCTGTAACACGCCTATTTTGCGCCCATAGGCTTTGAATAATTTTAAGGAATCGCGACCAGGCCACACTGCTCCCCACCATTAACATATGGACAAGAAAACATGTTTATCTCTGTCTATTTTAATGAATGATGCAGCAGTATGGGTGGATACACTGGAAGGGCTGGGCACCACCTCTAATCAAATCATATATGGGATTTAAAGTGTGTCATTCCCAGTGAAATGTGTGCATGCATCCACACACAGGAAGGCCTATGGAGGATTGTGGCCTGTTGCCCACAAGGAGAGGAGCACTGTGAGGGTGATGTTGCACTTATTATGATAAAAAAAACAGCTCTGTTCTTTCTCTGCAGTTTGGTTTTCAAGGCAGCTGAGATTGAAGTCTGTGTGCCTGTTTGCAAGTAGGAGGAAAATACTGAGCGGTCATCATGGCAGGTAAGCTTTCAGCATGTGATTTCAGGGTCTGTTCGCACAAATCTGGCTGTTAATGCAAAATCATCCATAAAGGCTGAATTGTAATCCAGCATGCAGCTGTCTTGAGTTGATTTCTTTATGAATTTGCTGTGTGGGCAGCTGCCTTGATTCAACTGTGTCTTTGTATCCCTTCTAGAAAACAACTTCCCTCCCCTGCCTCGGTTCATCCCCCTCAAGCCGTGTTTTTACCAAGACTTCAATGAGATCCCGGACCAGCGTCGCACCATGTGCAAGAGGCTCTACTACCTGTGGATCTGTGAGTGTGCCTGCAGTGAAAGTTTGTGCGATGATCTCAAGTTTCAGTGTGTGTGTGCATCATTGTATAAGCTGTTAACATGTGCACGGCTTCTGTTTCTGTCACTTTGTTTTACCCAAAATATTATGAGAGCCAAATATCACAAACACTCCAGTATAGCCGTGAGACCAGATTGACCAGTTTCACTGTCTGGCACAGAGCCAGTTTAACATTGTTTCTGTTGTTTTGTGCATTTTTATGCATAGTTTGAAATTAGGGGTGTAAGAAAATATTGATACACATGAGTATCACGATATTATGTGGTAATAATTCACATGCAAAGATTCATGTTGAAATCTATATTCAGCCAATCCACTCTATTGTAATGACATAAGCTGAGGCTGGAAGAAGCACATATCTTTGCTCAGATTGCATAAAAAGTTGCACTATAATGTTGGATATTGCAGAGACTGTGATAAATACAAATGCAGATTCCACTGCTCTGACTGCATAAAAAAGTTTTTAACTTAGATTTTATGCATGCGGTGGCATGTTCTTTATAGTTGATTAAATTAGATTTAAAAACACCCTGAAATATATTGCTTTTATTACATTATCACAATATAGTAAATCATATCCCCTGTATCATCATTTGGCGAAGTTTGTTTGGCACATTTGCTTATACTCTGTGTTTTGAGTGAACAAATCTTCACAAGTTTAAAATCAGATTGATTTTGATAAAATTGATTGGCAGAAAATTCCTAGCTTGATTATTGAATTGTTCCAGGTAATTCTCAATCAAAATGCCAAATTTCTCTTGTTCCGGCTTCTCAAAGGGAAAGTTCACCACTTTTTATGTGGATGTACAGTCAGTGTTGATGGTAAATGTAGTCAGATGAAGCAATAAATTCCTCAGTGTGTGCTATATTGAGCAAGAAAGCTGAGTTTTCCTGTGCGTGAAGCTGTGCTGACAGTGCCTACATGTACCAGGATGCATTTCATGTGAGCTTCTGACGCCCACACCCATATTTCCGTCTGCCACCACCCTAGCCTATAGCTATTACTTTGTTGGCCAAAACATAGTGTTAGGTGACAAAAATACTCATCTAGCACGCACCCTGGCTACCCAGAGGTGGAGACTAGAAATCCAAGTTGAAATAGCCTGTAGTTCCTCCTCACCTCCAACTACATGGTGATGATACTGATGATGGTACTTCATTGTCAGAAAGAGTTCTTTCTGTGAGGTTGTACAGTTTACAACATCACAAAAGACAAGACAAGACAAGAACGATACATACATGTAAAGATATAATATGCAACATTTTCCTAAAAAAAAAAAAAAACAATGTATAGACTCAGAAACATAATCCCTCTCAATCATCTTTTATTACCTTTTGGAAGTGTTTGGTGGTGGCTGCAGAGATCCTGTCCCCTGCTTGTATTTCTCATTATGTTGTTGTGTTTTTACCAACCCAAAATGTCAGTATTTGTCATCCTGGGAATGAGACACAACAATTAACTATCTCTCTAGTGTGTGGACGAACAGCTCGGACAAATGCTGCTGATTCTACCTTTAACGTTACAATCACAGAAACATTCAAAGCCCTTCATTGTATATTTGATCTGGGATTATGCTCCATATTTAGTTTTAGGTTTGGCATCCTGTATCTCTGGTTTGATGATAATAATCTGTATTCAGTGGTTGGGATGAGAAACATTGTTGTTGGCCAGGCTTAAAATCTTATTATGGTAGGCTGATTCATAAAGTTTCTCCAGGGGTAGACCGACAATATTTGACTTCAGTAGCGGATAAACAACTTGTATCATGCTGTAGAACATACTGAGACGTGGAAGTCTCTGTGAGATACATCACTGTGACGTCACTGGATGCTGGAAGAACAACAGATTTTTGCAGCAGGAGGGCTCAGCTCACACAGGGAGAAGTTTACTGCTTCAGTTGACTACATTTACCATCGACACCGACTGGACACCGGCATGAAAAGTGGTGAAATTTCCCTTTAAATGTGAGGCTTTTAAATTGCATATCACTGAAGATTGAATATCTTTTCATTTTGGTCAGACAAAACAAGATATTTGAAGACATTTTGGGCTCTGGGAGTGAGTTGTTTGTCATGAAAACATTCATTGGTTGAAACTGTTAGTGATAGAAATTAAGGCTGCAACTAACAATTACAGAACAATTATACAACAATACAACATTTTTGCTTGAAAAATAACTGAAATGATGAATTGATTTATTAAAATAGTTGGCAACTAGTGTTCTTTCTATCATCTAATCAATTAATCCACTAATACGTAATAATGATGTGTGAGATTGTTATATTCACATCAGCATCATGGTATCTTTTTCATTATCACATAGGTTCTGCCATATGAAAACAAGAATGTAAGTCTGGTTAAACAATAGATTAGTTTACACAAAATGTTGGTGCCTATAGAGTAGAAACTGTGTGCTGTGTTTGCTAAATAAGCTGTAGCTTCAGTCGACTTTAAATGATTGTAGTGTCGAGTAGTTGCTCAGATTCGTAGTGATTCAGTCCTGCTGAGTTATGAGTAATGCAGCCTGTGGGATGATCGCTATAGAGGTTTCTGTCATCCTTGTTCCTTCGCTGCGATGTTGACAGTGAATGCTGCCACGCTGGCTGTTAATCTGATTGGCTGTCTGGCGTGGATGTGCGGAGGCGGCGGAGCGACCAACTTCGGCATGGCCTTCCTGTGGCTCATCCTCTTCACCCCCTGCTCCTACGTGTGCTGGTTCAGGCCAATCTACAAGGCCTTCAAGTGAGCCGCTTCCACTCCGAACACGCTCGACAATGTGTACCTGCTGCTCTGCTGCATCACATCATCTCTGACGGTTTCTGTTCTCTCTGCGCAGGACCGACAGCTCCTTCAACTTCATGGCTTTCTTCTTCGTCTTCATGGCCCAGGTGGTGATCAGCATCATCCAGACTGTTGGCATTCCAGGCTGGGGAGTGTGGTAAGAACTCTGAATGAATTAGTATCAAACACACCTATCGAATATGTTTAATATGGAGCATAAATACAGATGAGTGACAAATTAAAGAAAGAAAACAAACGGCATTCATTCTTCAAGTTTCTGGAGCTCTGTTGGAGAGATAAACACCATTCTTCTATAATATATCCACTCATTTGGATTTTTAATGGTGGTGGTTGAGAATGGTGTCTAAAACGGCGCATTAAAATCTCCCACAAGATGTCATGGCTGCAAAGGCCTCGGCACATTTTTCACATCATTTTCATACTCATCAAACCATTCAGTGATCCTTTATTTATTCTGGTTTTTCATTAAATTTGTCACTACTCTGTTGTTGTTGTGTGTTACCCAAAATGAAGTCTCTGACGCACAAACATTGATACCTCGGTGTACTGTACCGTACCCTGCCCTGAACAGCAGGTTTTCTTTATAGTTTACACAGCACATTTCAGTTGATTAAAAGGTGAAATGGTTTGTCTACAGCAAGGGTTTCAAAGTCTGAAAAGCCTTAGTTCACTTGATTCCTGGAGCAGAGAAAACTGCTCATTTTTTCATGATTTTGAGATTTAATTTTATATACTTGGCTATGCTATACTATACTATACATTACTAATCATTCAGATTTGACTGAGTGGATAATAAGACATGTTTCTGTGCAGTGACAAACTCAGAACACATATTTGTTATTGCACAGACTTTAAAACAAGTGTTTTCAAAGTCTGACACTGTGGGGCCGCCTCAGACAAGACTAAGATAATTGTACAGACCCAAAGCCTAGATTTGTTTAATTTAAATGTTGTCAGATTGGCACCATTAATGCTGAATCAGCATCTAGCAGTTCCTGATGGCAGTGTGCCCATAGGTGCACAGATGACTGTCAAATTACTTTCTGATACCATGTTCAAAGTGGATAATACCTCTCGGATGTCACACCGGACCTAAAAATATGTCAGTTCAGATTCGGCTGAGTTAATGATGTTAATGTTATCGGTATGCACCTGTCTCTCTCTCACTACACCAAATACCTTTGCCTCTCATCTCTTCATCCGTACCCCCCACTGAGCTCTCCACACAGTTTAAAAAACCTCTCCTTTAAGCCAATGATTACACTCATTTTCAAACAATTTTTGAGTATGGAGATACTGTGTAATGTCCAATAATGTTGTAGGTGTGAGACGTTACTAACTCTTTTTTTTTTTATGTTCCCATCAGTGGCTGGCTGGCTACAATCACCTTCTTCAGCACCAACATCGGCTCAGCTGTGGTCATGCTGATTCCCACCATCATGTTTACTGCAGTGGCCGTGCTCTCCTTCATCGCCCTCACAAAGGTGACCGACTCGTTTCTACTTCTTTCACTTAAAAAAACAAAACAAAAAAAACTCAGATGTTTTATGCTTTTTGATTTTTTTTTTTTTTTAATTGAATTTTAAGACTTTTTGTGAAGCATCATCCAGCTTCAAGCCTCTGGGGCTGTGGCAGAGGTCGAGTGACATTTTAGGTCCAGGGTTGCTTGATAAAAGAGCTACGGTTATGGCCAAGTTCCTGGGCGAGAGCGTGCTAATACTAGTTAGCATGACAAACATTGCAACGGGCTGGTTGTCAACAGGGTAGATTCATACTGACTGGAGTATGTCATACTCTTGTAATGTACGTACACTCACAGATAAAAACCTTTCACCCCTTTTTTCAACAAGTCCTCACAGTGTGCATGCGAAGTGCTTTAAGTCAAACATGCATGGGTGCCGACTTGGGTTGAACATAACAACTGTGACAAAAAATGTCGGCCTATTTAATGTTAGATGGTGTGATGGGGCGACGAGTTGGCATTAATTTATTCCCATGACACATTTCCAGGCAACAGAAGCACATTATCCTCATGTATGTGGGTTCCAAACCCGACCACTTCAGTGTATTATCTGGTGGTATTAATAGTTATTGAGGCAGACGAACACCATTTCAACACTAATCAGCATTATAATTCAGCTTGACTTTCACTGCAGTTGCAAGGATGAAATGCCATGTTCAGCCTGTGATTTGCCACTGTCTCAAACAAGTGATTTAGTGTTTTCAGAGTCATGATATTGACTTTAGAGAGGTTCCATATTCTGTTCACAGCAGGCAGCTGCTGAGCGCAACAGACGGCTCACACTGTGCACGCTGCAGTGTTCAATATAGTCAGCTTAATAAAGTTAATGATCACTCAGCAGACACAAACCAGGTCTGAGCTGGTGAGTTGACCCAGAGAGGAGGAAGTGAAGCGCGCTTATACCCTAAACCAGAGCAGTGAATGGATGGTATGTGAATAGTAATGATCAAAGGAAAAAGGGAAGACAGTGATCAGACTGAATGAAATTACAAATGGAACAAATGGGCAGGAAGAGGAGGGCGAGAGAATCAAAGGGTCCAATTAACAAAATGGCACGAGGTAGGAAGAACATAGTTGGCGCATGACAGTCAAGGTGACAAATCAGCAGGGGGGGAGCAGACATTACTCAGTAAAAAGTCTGTCCCACTCTCAGATGTAACTAATCCCACTCTGCAAGTCTTTAACTTGAGCATTTTACCTTTATTTAACCAGGCAAGTCATTAAGATCAAGATCTTACTTAAAATACTTTACTGTTTTTACCATCTATGCTATATGACATGAACAAAGCATAATATACAGGGTCACTGAGTGAAGTATACAGTGCTCACATCAGAGATGGGACAAACAATGGCGTGCGTCTGTCACCAGGCTTTTTATTTTTAGTGGCCGCCCACACAGATGTTGCACCAATCAAATTACAGTCCCAGCAACATCAGCGGCATAATGAAAGCTTGCCACCTGCAGAAAACTGACTGATTATTTTCATTTCAGTTCAACTTTAATAATAAGCTTTATTCATGCAGCACTTTTCTAAAGAGCAGTTACAGAGTGCTTCACAGTTAACAAAACAGGCAAATGAAAACAAATTAAATTAAAGCAATAGAACAAGCAAAACAGTGGAAGTACACAGAAATACATAAAACAGAATGTTAAAAAATACAGTTTATAAAATAAACACAGATACACGATAAAAAAAAAAAGAAGTGTGACAACAAACAAAATTAGAAGACAGATAAAATCGTTTCCATACACAAGTCAGAAAAGCCTGGGAAACCTGTCCTGGGGACAGATTTATCTGACGAGCAGTGGAATCACTTTCTAGTCCTGTATGTGTCGTCATGGATAATTCAATGCATAGAATTCAATATGTCAGTGATGCCTGTAAGCGGTGCAAGCGATCCCCTGTTAATCACATCCATATGTTCTGATCTTGTCCCAAACTGATAAATTTTTGGTCAAACACATGTGAAACAATAAGTCAGGCTTATGACGTGGTCACTACCCCGTGGTCACGCTCTATCGGCCATCTTTGGCGCTCCGCTCGATACCGGCCTCCCCGTTGCCACACATTCAGCCCTGGCTTTTACAACTGTGCCGGCCAGAAGCTTGATTGTGTTGATGATCAGTGGATTAAGGAAGTCTTGAGAAACTTGTATTTCCCTCATGGGCTTGATAAGAAAATTCCTGGAACTCTTTTTTGGAATATGTCAACCTCTTGTACATCTCACCAGACTCAGAAAAGGATTAAAAAAACACCCAAGTTGTTTTTCTCCTAATTCTTTGTGTATTCCTTCCTTTCTCTGACTTGTTTTTTGTTTGTTTGTTTTTTAAGTGTACTTTCTTTTTTTTATTTTTATGTGTCTCACGACCTGAGCTGGGTGAGGAGGGCTTGTTGTTGTTCAGAAAATGCCTTGTTTCACTTTGTACTGTCTATACTTTAATAATTTAAATATCAATAAAAATATTTTGAGGAAAAAAAGACAGATGAAATCAAATTGTAGGCAGCAAACTTACAAAAACAGCAGGTATTTAAGGTTTTTTAAAACTGTGGCACAGACTCAAACTTCCTGAAACACAGTAATGACGGGAAAATGCCTTTAATCACTCCGCAGGTTCATAACTTCTACCGCGGCAGTGGCGGCAGCCTGGGTAAGGCCCAGGAGGAGTGGGCCACCGGGGCCTGGAAGAACCCCCACGTCCAGCAGGCGGCTCAGCAGGCGGCCATGGGAGCGGCGCAGGGAGCCATGCAGCAGAACCAGTACTCAGCAGCTCCCACCTACAACTACGACGACCCGATGTAGGACAGAGGAGGGGGGCTGCGCCGCCGTGTGGGAGAGATATAAAAGGGATCAATTAAGAACACAATTCAGAATTAGGTGCCCTTCATTGTAACACTGTACAAGCTGAAACAGAACAAAGTCATGTTTTTGGTGGAAGTGTACTTTTATTGAATTCTGACACACATGAGAGTTAATTATTTAAGTCAGTTCACATTTTAATCAACAGCCAGTAATTAAAAAGCTGTTGTTTGGTTTTGTTTTTTTTGTTTGTTTTTTTTTAAATCTCTTATGCTGCTCAATTTTAGCTGGGCAATGTGTGTGTTGCTTCTCAACGGAGACACAGAACAAAAGCTAAAACCACGACCCTGAGCTCCATCAGTTTATTCAGGTAGGTTCATCTGAGTGACTTCTCTGCCTTCCTCTGCCTGTGTCACAATCTTAAAACATCTTCTAATGACCTTTAATGTGTTTTTTAATGTACTGTAGTAGCTATTATTATTATTATAAGTGTTTACTTTGATTAGCCTTGAAGGTCACCAAACACTTAAAACATTTGCCCGTCAGTTGATCAGCTGCAGCTGTTTGCTACTCAGCTGACAAACAAATTGGCCACTTTAAATTTTAATTGATTTCCCTTTAAAGGAATGGTTTAACAGTTTTGGAAACTCTTGTTCTGTTTTCTTGCAAAGAGTTAGATTAGAAGACGGATATCGCTTTCATGTCTGTGCGTTAAGTATTAAGCAAATTATCCTTTTAAAGGGACAGTTCACCCCAAAATCGCCTATAGTGCTATTTATTCATCTGGATTGTTTTCCTGTGAGTTGCAGAGTTTTTGGAGATCGGCTGTAGAGATGTCTGCTTTCTCTCGAATATTATGGGACTAAATTGCACTTTTTGTGCCCAAAGCCCTGCAAAAATACATTGATAAAATGTATGATGAGAAATTACTTTCTTTCTGCAGTAGAAAGAAAGTAGTTCCTCTATGAAACTGCTCACAACAAAGTCTGTGGATTGCCATCTAGTTCCATTATATTTAAAAGGGAAGGCAGACGTCTCCATGGCCAGCGTCTCAATAAGATAACAGATGTAGACATCCCATAAATAGCACTACAGGATGTTTTGATTTTGTCCCTTTAATGCTGGCCAAGAAGTTCATCTTTTTTCTCACTTTGTGTAAATTGTTACTTTTTTTGTCGAAAGAAAAAGATTGAACTTAGTTGAAGTATGATAATAGATACAAAACATACAAAAAAGTTTACAGAAAGCTGAAATAAAAGTATCAAATAATTTGTCTCCAACAGAATTTCAATTAAAAGACATTTTGTATCTAGCACAAAGTATATCAAGCAGCTATTTCCCAACTATTCAAAGAGTTTAAAATCCCAGAGAAAAACCCTTTACTTTTCATGTTCTGGTGACCTGATTGTTTTGTTGTTGTTTGTTTCTACTGATGAGAAGTTACTCTGCGTTAGTGAACCGTTCTATTTAATTCAGTATTTTTTTTAACTTGTGTGATAGCTGATTTTAAATTCTACCTGTGAAGCCCTTTGAGTGTCAACGTACCGGGCTTTTGTCTCCGTTTATCACCATTATTCAACCATTCGGGGTGTTTGGTTTTTGTCACTACGCACTGGTTCTACGTTTTTGCAGGTTGATTTTCAGTGAAATAAATTACTACTACATGTTAACGTGAAGCACATGCAGTATTTAGGATTCATTGGATAAAACATTCCAAATCAACGTTGTACAGGTTAAAAGTGAGAGAAAACCAAAACACTTGGACATACAGTAAATATGAATAATCATTGTTGTAGGTGGTCATAGCATTGTATGAAGTGATGGATGTTTTCCCCCTCTTTGGCAAATTCTCCCACCTTCCCCTCCATGTAAATGCTTAAATGACTACTTGTTTCTGAAGCTCTGGATTTCAGGCCTTAGTGTGTCATTCTGTGGCTGTTGGTGTTATTCTATGAGTAGGTGTAATAATATGATATTTATATAAAAGAAAATAGAATATAAAATAATTCAAGCCAATTATTTCTTTACGAAGTGAAACCGGAAGAGAGGATATTTGTGTGTAGCCCCCGTCGTGAGGCCTGATTTTGATTTCAGTGAAAAGATGTCAATCAAGTCTTCTTTGGAAAAACGTCTTCAAGACTCTTCGAGTAGATGGTTATTACAGTAATACAGTATTAGACTTGAAACAGATGTGAAGATACGTATGTGAATGCTCGTTATTTCAAAAACCTGTGAGTCGTCTTGTCTGATTGTGATGATGTGGTATTCAATAGGCTGTCTGTTTTACTTTTTTTTTTAGTTGTTGTTTTTTTGTACCACCCTATTTTGTGTATTTTGGATGATGTGTGGATGAGTTTGAGCCACATGTTTGTTGTGTCTTTCCATGGCTGTGGGAAACAGATTTTGATGTTTATTTTTTAATTATAATTACTTTTTTTTTATTGTTAGGTAATGTTTGCACTGGGTTACCTGTTGACGTCAGTGCAAACTAAATTCACAGTGAATCACAGTGGAGCAATACTAACATAAATATATTAAACAGTAGAATTATTAGGATCAAGTGGGATCCTATTGTGCAGGCTTCAAATATGTATATGAATATTAATGACTGTAACATAAATATGGAAGCCCGTTTTCGACAATGTGATGAAAATACTGATTATTTTGAGAACGTTTTTTCAATATTTTGAGATACGTTTTTCATTATTTTAAGAGACCTACTCATTATTTTAAGATACTAAGTCATAATTTTGAAAAAGTTCCTTGTTATTTAGAGAAACCAATTCATTGCGTTGAGAAACCAAATCATTGTTTACTAGCACATTATTTTTTAAAACTTCCTTATTATTTAGAGAAACCATTTCATTGTTTAGATACCATCTCATTATTTTGAGAACGTTTCTCATCATAATGACTTCCAGGATTGTTTTCTCACATTGGCGAAATATGTAGGTGTCCATACGTAATCGTGTATGAATTGAAAAGTGGGCCTGTTTTCAAGTTGGACATAACTACTATAATTTAACAATTGCATAACATTTTCACCAGCAGATCCACATACAGTAGATATGAAGATTAACCCTGTAAACTCTACCTTCCACATGCTCATCTGTTAGTAAATGCACAAAGTTTAGCTGATCGGTTCTGTAGGTTAAGTGTAAAGTATGCACAAAGATGAACAAACAAGCAACTTTTCTCTGTGTGTAGTAAGTTATTTGGGTCAATTTTGGATCAGTCCAAACTTTCTGCCATATGTACATACAGCACAGTTAGTGTGATTATGGAAATTACAGCTGTATAGTTATCGTGTAGCAGGAACTGCAGTGTCAATACTCTGCATTTCATGTTGCTGTATCAAAGCTTCTGAAAGCCATTTCCCATCAACTCTCCCATGTTCCCACACGTACTGTATGTTGTTTGATATGTATTATCATGTACTATATCATAGCTAGATATAAATATATAATTACTTGAGGTGAGGTAAATATTTGCCATGGACAAACACATTCGGTGGAAACATGCTCTGATTAGGTGAGTGAAACGTTTGAGGAGGCTGTGTCTCCATGAGTGAAGTAAATGAGGAATACATTTTTGTGTATTACTTTTGTATTATTTGGTCTTACCCTAATAGATATTAAACAGTTCTTGTTGCATCCTGTTTTGTTATTTCATGAGTTTGCATGCAGGTTCTGCTAAACCAGAGGCACTTGAGTTTTTCTCAGCCAACAACCTCTTACAAGATAGAAAATATGCCACAGCCCCTTTATGTATGCGGCTTGGAATAATTTAACGCAGCCTATTTCTTTTATACTTCTATGTAGTTCTGTGATAGAACACAATAGAAATTTATTTGAAAGATATTAGACATACCAGACAAACCATACAATGTGCAGTTACACTTGCTGGATGGTGAATACCCATAACAAACATATCAAGAGAATGTGTGTTACTGTTTTAAAATAAAATATGGGATTCTGATTATTTTAAATAATATACAGTGATAAGATAACAAAAATGAACAATAATAGGCCTAGCCTGGCACATGGATTTGATAGATGATAGTTTTGTAAATAAGTAATGATCGCTTAAGTTCTAATCACAAAATAAATGCGGACTATAATGAAGCCTTTTACAAATGAATCTGACCACTGGGGGTTGCTGGATCTCTATTTGAGAACCACTTTTCTACTCGCAACTGCCAGAATTTCTCCTTCATGGTTGTAGACGTACTATGAATCTCCACATAAGATTCCAAGATAATCCATCTACCTGTTAGTTGTGGCATATAGACATGCTGATTAAGCAGCAGGATTATTTCAAAGCCACTCTAAATTGTTTGATCTTGAAAAAAAAGACATTTATTAGTCACTAAACTATGGCTAGTTCACCAGGAGGGCAACCCTACTCTCACTGACGGATTTTAACAAGTTTGTGGGAAAAAAAGAAGAAAGAGAACGAGAGAAATAAGCCCTTTGTGTGCAGAGAAGAAGCCTTAGATCTTTTACTTCAACTTCATTTCAAAACTGGGAAGAAAAACAAGTGTTGCATTTTTATTTTTGTAGAACTTAGATAATCATGTATGAAGTATGGGAGCTGTATCAGCAACACATTCTTTTATCCATCTAAAATATCAATATCAGGCCAATATACCTACAATCAACACTAAAAACTTGTATATATTCTAGTGACTCAAATAATACACAGGGAAACCAGTCAAACAGCAATAATCTTAAAATTCTTTATTCATAAACTTGATGCAAGTTTACAAATTACTGTACATGGTCAAAATTTCTTCAAATGGAAAAAATGGAAAAGAAAAGAAAACCAAGGCGCGCCAACGGAGCCAGACCGGATCATCTGTTTGTTGGTGGCAGAAAATGAGAACTGACAAATCGAGATAAATGAACCTTTCCAACACACAGTCCAGTTAGAGAAGCGTGCAAGTCTATTCACCACGGCATGACTATCAAACCTCAATCATCTCTCAATAATCCCCTCTGACCACGGTTTTGGCATTTTGGAGGGAGGCGATCACACAGGTGGATAAAGGCTGTGCAGCGGGGGGGGCAACAAAGGCCCTCGAGAGGCGAGGATGCTTCTTCTTAATGATAGCTGATAATTCCTCCCCCTCAGCCTCCCTTCAGCTGTATCAGACGTAACAACAGGACGTGGAGCGGTCTGCTGAGAATAAAACATTTCCTGATTTTAAAATATTTAGCTCAGAACATGTTTGCTGTTATAATTTACCTCTACAGGCGCATTTTGGCCAGTTGTGCAAATATCTTTATCAGGAATATTTAAAAAAAAAATTATAATAATAATAATAATAATCACACACTGAAATCAAATCTACTTCAGTACTTAAGAGGAAAAAAACATATAGTGGGTATTTTTGAGCCATTACATGTTGTGGTCACCATGCTACTACAATCCTTTTAAAATGGCATCTTTTCTTCTTCCATCGCTTTAATTAAAAGAATAAAATGTGGCTCGTTACAGTTGCTGTTTTTGACATCAGGTCAGTGGGTGAGTAAATCCTAAACGTCAGCGGTACAGAGCGCTAATTAATCCCAGAAAAAAAAACAACAACAACAACCCCAAACCCAACATGTACATGTACAGATTCCCCTCTGAAGTATTGTTTTGTTACCTGAGTTGCCATTCAAACGTACTTTTGCAGACAGTGTTAACAAATAAACTGCAAAAGAGCTGACAGATCGATAGATACAGTGTGTGTTTGCTGTGGTGTGGGGATCAGCAGTACTGGTGACGTACTCGAGTATATTGCATGGTCAAAGTTAAAGAGTTTCGGGTCAGTTCTTATCACACTACGAATTATCCTTCTTGTTCCACACCAAAACACTTGTGGCGTGTTGTTGTGGCAAAAGGAAGCCCTGCAAGGGATGGATGTTTCGGCCCCTGAGAGGGGGATGAATCCAGCTGGGTGTGACGTCATGTAACGGGGGGGTAGCACTTTTAAATCTAAACTGGGCGGGAACAAACCACTACAATCAATGTATGTCTGCAAAACTGGGCAGAGCGATGAAAAAAAAAAAAAACACATCCAAAACACCCTTAATTCCCTCTGTAAAGCCCCTCCCAGCACTGCGACTGTAATAAAAATCCAACTATGTTTAATAACAGCGGTTGAGACGAGGCTCCTGTGCAACATGCTGTTAACTTTGTACACTCCGGGCTTCATTTTCTGCATCAAACTAGCCATCAACCTCTACAGCTATAATCAACAGAAAGACCAATAGTCGAACTGAGCACTTGTGGGGCCGATGTGTTAACAGAGATAAGGCAAAAAGAGCTCTTTAACATCAAGATTAAATCTGTTAGAATGTCCAAAATGATGCCATAACGCTGATCTCATCATCTTCTGATGAATATACCTTCCAAATATTAGCAATATGCAGATTCTGAGATGTTTCATGTCCTTTGGCCCTGTTTTATTTATTAGCCACTGGCGGATTTGTTCGCCAACAACACTTATAGTTCAACAACATTATAGCGTTTCGATTCTGCTTGGCCCAATATTCTTAAAAAGAGCTAAAAGATACTGAGTGGTGAGTCATCTCAAGTTAAAGATAAGCCTCCAAACTACGAAAATTGGCTCATTTATTGTATATGATGCTCAAATAATAAAAACAATTGCCAAATAATAGTTCTAAAACAATATTTGCACTTATGTACCAGTTATATTTCCAAAAGAAAAAACAAAACGGGGAAAAATAAACTGCGGTCGATAAAAACAGGTGCGGTGAGGTGCCACTTCAAGAGCTTCAGTATCAATCTTCTTTTAAAATTCCCATTTAAAGAGGGGTAACTGATGCCCACTTTGTCAAAGCAGCTAAAGAAAAAAGCATTTCCCCACATTTAAAGGGAGAAAAGTTTTTTTTAAAGACAAATGAGCATATTTAGAAAACAGGAATAGTGATACCCTCACATCATCCTCCCTCACTAAAACACTGAGGGGAGAAGCCAAGTGATACCAGAAGAAAGTCTTTTCCTGGAGCAGGGCGAAGGAATACTTGTCAGATGAGCCAGCGAGATGGTTTCCGCAAGAAAGATGATATATCCCCAAGTTAAGTCAGAAGGGGGGAAAATATTCCAAAGAAAACAAGATACTTTGACCCAAAGACATGTTCTCAGTGCATAGTGGTAGTAGCTCCTTATCCGTCCTCTTTAGGTGGTGTGTACCAGCCTGTAAAAACAGACAGAGAAACCCCTTAGCCACTGGATCCATACCACTGAGAGTCCACCGAGCCCAAACCATTCAGAAATAACTACTCACCGTTCTTTTCGTGAATCTGCACAAGGGATTTGTACGACTGTTGTGCTCTAGCAAGATTGTACTGGTTCTGAAAAGCAAATAATGCTCTGTTAGATGCACAGAAGTCGCTTGCAATGCAGTGGGAACATAAAAACAATCAATCAGCAACATAAAAAGCAACGTTCCTGGTTAACGTCTGGCGAGGGAACGTAATTGCAGGTCATTCCCCATCTCTCCCATAATTTTCTGTCATTTTCCCTCTACTGGCTCCAATAAAGGCATAAAATGACCCATGTGAATGCAAGTGTAACTATGTCAGTAAACGGTCTGTGAAAATAGCCTCTACAAGGTCTGTCCTCTGTAGTAATGGCAGCTGGAATCACGCAGAAAATACACTGAAATGGTCACTGTTCTCTTTGTCACATATGAAGTGACAGGACAAAGGCAGCTGGGGGGGATTTCAACACATACAGTCATTCAGAGGGAGCAAAAGGGTGGTGTAGAATTTATCTGGTGAGAGGAGACACATAGGGTAAATGGACTGCATTTATATAGTTCTAGTCTAGTTTTCTGGGCATGCAAGGTGGCAACCATCAGGAGCAGTTAGGTGATCAGCATCTTTCTCAATGACTCACTCTGGAGGAGAGATTTTGTGTCCCAGATGTGAGACACTTGAAATGACAGGGGTAAAAAGGACCCATGATTTAACTTCAAGCACTTTTTTTCCACTGAGAGCAACAAACTACACAGCAGGGATGAAACGATAACCAATGTCACGATAAAATTCCTGACAATTAGCAACAGTTTCAATTATAGTGAAAACCCACTTCAAACCAGTCATAGTATATTCTGTCCAGCATCAACCGAAGTATAAAATACAGTTTCTACACCTAAATAGGGGTAAACCCGGTAAAAACAGGGGACTGTCCCTTTTTCACCTTGCCAGTAGACCCTGTCTGTCTTTTTTTCTGATGTGCGCCGAGACTCAGCTCATGTGTGTGCAGGACAGCAGAGAGACAGATGTTTTTAAAAGGGCCTGTGTGTTCAGGTTTCAGCACTTTTGTAGCTTTCAAATGAATCTCTGTGGTTGGAAATTTAGTTTCTCTCCTTTGTCGCCGTTTGTACTTTGAGATTTGTGCCTTCACTGTCTCATGTTTGCTTTCAGCTGCAGAGGAGTTGTGTTAAGTTGCTGCAGATGAAAACACAATATTTCCTGATTTTGCTGCTTCATAATAAAAGCTTGTATACAACAAAACGACGAGGGGCTTTTATTGTTGAAAAATAAATAAATAAACAAACTTTTTGCCTTTAGACATGATCAAACAATACGCTGACAGCCGACTTATCACATCAGTTACCTTATTGGCTCCAAACTGCACTCTGGCTTTTCCTTTAACCAGAGTTGCATTTATCTGCATAATGACAGACTCTATGGAATAGGCACTGCTCCAGCCCTGAAACACACACACACACAAACACAACATTAATTCTGTTAAGTTGAGGACAATTATGTCACATAATGTATCAAACTCATTCACACACCTGTTTTGTGAGAAGCTCCATGCACAAGGCTCCTCCTCCAAGAACATAACTGTAATGAAAAAATAAAAAAAATTAGTATGGGGGGATGAGTGTAGAATATTGTAGATGCAAAGCAGATTAAATTAAATTGGATTAAGAAAGTGTTCACTTAAAACTTTTAATTTGTTGTGCACAACGTTTTGATTTGTCTTGTGGGAGAGATTTAGATTTTTGCAAACAGGTGATTTGAATCTTGTAGCTTTTGTGAAAGCAAATTTGAGATAAATCAATAAGTTAAAGCAGTAAATCCAGGCAAATTTGTTGATGCCTGTTAATAATCAGAACCTATAAAGAATCTGCACGATTTGAGGTGCTGAATGCATTGCCAAGAAGTCCTGTTCAAATGTTTTTCATAGGCTAATTGTCCTGGTTTATGACAATACTTTTATTTACTTTTAAGAGTCTGAGATTGTAATTTGCAGCCAGTCATGAGCAAACCACATCGCCTGTACTATGCAGTAATAATGTAATATAAAATAAAGTCCACCCTGCACTCAAAAGCATAAAGCGATTCATCAAAGGAGCTGACATCAGCTTTGTATGCAAATAAAGCACAGTGTCACCACATCTGCAGCAGCTCCAAGCACAACATATGGAGTGAAACATTTAGAATTAGTACTTCACGTTGATATTTTTCATTTTCCATTCATTAATATTGTGAGTAAATCTCTCCCATCGAAGTGCAAACCATCTCAAAACTGTCTGCACAACAAATGCGGACCAAGTCGCACAAAGTGAATACTTTCTTCAGAAGACTACAGATGACTACACACACACTCACCCTCCGGAGAGCACAGGTGAGACAACCCGTACAAAAGGTGGGTCAAAAGGAAAATTATCCTGCCACATGAAGGGAAAAAAAGATATCTTGAGTCTCAGGAAATCTCTTTTCTCCAGACAACTGACAAATATTATCACAGAACTCACTTTATAAGAGAAATTGAGCAGAATGTAGTCCACTCCTTCCTTTTCTTTTAAGACCTGCAAGTCACTATGTAATGGACTATCTGGGTCTACCCTGTAATAGAGAACAACAAGTCAAATTTCACAAAAAACACAATATATGGAAAGTTAGAAAACCTAAAAAAAGGAGCTGAATGCGAGAACTTACGTCCTTAACTTGACATGCCATTCATAAAGGCTGTCACTGACTAGTTCGACTGAATAAATACCTGTGAAACAAAGACAGACACAGAGCTTTACTGCAATCTGCAAATGAGATGTTAAAACAGTGAAAGTCGCCACTGTGTTGAAATATGTCATCATAGTCACCCGTCTTGTAACTCTGTGATCTGTAGATCTCCCTGAGTTCCTTCATTAGGCGGTCTGAGGCTTGCACAGAGCCAGACACTGCACCCTGCAACAGCAATCACAAAGGTGAATCACACAGATGGTCGAACACCAGGACAAATAAGAAGATACGGTCTACTATTTACAAAAAGATCATCATGTCTGCACTATTTGAGAATTTATTTGAGAAGTTAATCTCACATTTTAAAGATGTTTTAAGATGCTGCTCTTCATAAAATGTGAATAAATCCAGCAATTTGAGTCATTTTTAAGTTTGGATCATTTCACCACCTACAGTCTGGGTTTTGTTCCTGATTTTCCAAAATTACAAGTTAAGAACTCTGATTTCATGATTCCAGCTGGCCTCTTCTCCCTCACCGATGAGGCCACTGATAATGTTGGGACTGTGCTGCTACATAGGTTGAGAGCCAAATAAATTTTTTTGCTGGACAGCTTAGCATTACTTCTGCCGGAGCCCTCTGCGGCAGCAGCCACACTGTGTCAGCAGTGAAAGGAACGATGAGTCTGCGTTTTGGACACAGTGCGGCTGTCGATCTGAACATGGCCAAACTGACTGCAAAAAAATGTAATTTGTCAGAAGGAGTAAAGGAGAGGAATTTATGGAGGGTTGGGTTCAAATAAATGGTTCCATTTTGCCAAATGGTTCCTAGTTGGCAAAATATCCAGATTCTCTGAACTCCAGCACTCACAAGCCTCTAATCAAACCATTTATCCCTCCTCATTCTTTTTAGTAAGAGAGCAATATTGGAAACAAGCAGAAATTTGATCAACATTTCATATCTAATGCTGCTCACCTCATTTCTAGGAGCATTATTTGGGCTGACACTGACAAGTTCAGTGTTTTGATGATCAGCAAACAAACATGATTCCAGATCAAAGGTTCATTTGCAGAAATGGATGTCTCCATTGATTCAGTTTCCTAAATCATGTTTTTATTGTTCACTCCTGGGAACAGCAATCAATCATATACAATTTATGAATGTTTTTTATCTCTCTTTGCAAATGAACCCTTCAGATCTGAGGAGAGTCTGAGTTTTAGTTCTTTGTAGCATCAGTTACCTACAAACTTGATAAGGTGTGTGAAAGGATGTGGATTCGATACTGGATTCAGATTCAATAAAAATGTATAAACATTAACATTAAAAAGAGAATTTACAGGGCAGCTCCTTTTCTTTGCCTTTTTCACAGTCACAAAAACTCAAAGAAAGACACGAAGTGAATGTCCACTTACATTCAAGTGATCCTGTCTCTGGTTTTTACGAATCTTCTCCAAGATGGCCAGATTTTCTTTTTCTATCCCGTCATCTTCTGACTTTTTTCCATCTGCTGGCTCCTCTTCTTTCATGTCATAATGGTCCAGGTCTTGGTCCAGGTCAATGTCCTGCTGCAAGTGTTTTAATCATGTTTAGTAACAGGATGTAAAACTAATTGTTATCATTAACCTATAAATAATATGAGTAGACATTAATACACATAGATACCTCTCCCATTTCTTCCTCCTCCTCCTCTTCAGATGTCACCTCATCTGGTGGCCCATGCTGTAGTGTGGTTAAACATTGTGAGTTAACTAATACTGAGTTTTCTGATGCAACAAAAAGACACTGGATTTTACTCTTGTTTTAGGACAGTACCTTTCGCTCTTGGGTAATCGGGCCAGCAGGTAGAGGCTGGTCGAGCATTTCTACATCTGGATGTTGTGGCAGGTTGTAGAGCCGACAGAGATCACAAATGAGCCGCTTCAACTGCTGAAGAAGCTGCGGGTGAAATCAGCAAGAAAACATCAAACATAAAAGCAAACTGCTAAAGTTTCTAGTGTTACAACACTAAATGTATGCAAAATTACCCAATGTAACAAGCCTCTGTGAAGCTGGATCCACATCAGCCAACTTACCAATGTGCTGCCTTTTCTCACATCCTCTAAACGCTCCAACACTTCAGCCAGACTGGGATCATCAGAGTCAACAAACCATATTGGCGGTGTTGAGGGGTAGGATTCCTGCAACAGAGACAACAGTGCAAAATGGAAATTCAGCCAATCATACTTAATGTTAATAGCCTTTTTGTCTACAGATTGTACATTAACACTAAACAGATAACATCACTGCTTTTGGAAACCAAAGCATTGACCAGGGAAATCTCACCTATATAAAATGTCAAACTTTATTCCAAAGCTATAAATAGCTTCCAACCAAATGTCTTAGCCCACACAGCCACCCACTGAACGAGATGATGTGTCAACTGCAGAGCAACAGTATCTCCAGCACTGGACAACAAGTGCCTGAGAGCTGTGCTGAACTTTCAAACAACCCTTCATACATACGTTAAATCATGCATAGACTTGAAGTGACAATTCTTAATTACAAAAGGCTAATTATTCATCCTCAGAGGTTATGGTATAGCAGGTGCAGATGGCTACCAAACTCTGTACTTTTAATGATACCAACTGCATTATGTTGGTACTACCGAATACCAGTTGACGTTGCATCACGCGGTGCCAAATTTCAATACCTGGGAACGCATCTGGGTGAGAAAGTATCTCAGAGTATGGAGATAAAGATAAAGAGAGACAGGGGGTGTTAGAGCGAGCAGTAGCAGCTTTCTCAAGTGAGTGAAAGCCGAAAGCAGTCTCAAGTGTGGTTAAACTTTTCAAAACTCGCCACTGCGATATTTGTAATGCAGAATTCAAAGCTGGCGAGGGTGACACGTCTAACAAACACAAAATACAATACACCTAAAAGCTAAAGAGTGCACCGTTTTCATAGCCTGAAACCTAAATCCCTCGCAGCGGCTGCAGCTAACATTAGCACAACTACAGCCAGCATCAAAACAGTGTAGCTTTTAACCATCCATTGACAACTAAACTTTAAGTGAGGCATCAAAAACTTTACCGGCATCTTTAGGCGATTGATGAGCATGTTGGATACATTGTTGTTGGAGATAACTGGGCTGTTTTCACTGTCTTGGCTGGCTTAGCAGTTTTACTAGCGTTAGCAAACACTCCTCACCAACAAAATATTCAATCACTACAATAGTATGTGAGATTTGTTAGTACTTCTTAAACCTTCGTATGAAACCAATATTCGTGACTTGCAGACTATCAACAGGGAAATATTACAGTATGTAAGTACAGTGGTGGAAGGATATTGCCTGCACTTCCTCTGCGACATAAACAACAACGTTGCCATGGTGACAGACTGACAGGCTGCAGACGTGAGTCTGAGATGGGAGAGGGAGGAGTTTTATTTCATGTGGTGTGTAAAATGCTTGGACTTATTTTTTTGCTACAGAAATTAAATGTTTGATACTACAGATAGAGTACAGTAACAGTACTGAAAAAAAAGGTACTATTGGGCACCAGTACCATATCAGTTCAAACATGAACGGTGCAGAATGTATGGTATGCAATGTATTGGTAATAATTTTCAGAGGTAAGGATCCCATGCCCAATTTCCAGAACACAGCACATATCTACACAGCAATGGTGCCGTTTAGATATGAAGTTACAAATAGGTTCGGGTATGACTGGGAGTGCATGCCTCGTTGTGTTATGTGGGATGGATGGTAGAGATGCGGAAGATTTCTATATGGAGAACAAACATGTCATCAGTGGTGTGATTACAACGTTAGTCGTGTGAGGGTTCAAAGCACCGTGCATCAATATAGCTCTACATCCATTAAATTTGAGTTAAATTACCATTAATGACAGAGTTTGGCTGGCATGAGGCGTCAATGTTGGTTTGAGTTTCAGACATTCGTGTGTTATGAAGTGCCAAGTCAGATGTATCAGGGCTTTCAGAAAAAGTTTAACCATAATCATCAGGGGTCGACCGACCGATGTTCAGCAGTTTTTACAATTGTATGTATTTTTATTTGTTGTATTCATAACTGCAGATAAAATAAATTACTTAAAAAATGCACTACTTTGGCTCTAATGCAGCTGCCTCTGCCTGTCGTCCACACTGTCCCACCTACAGCACCATTAATGAGGCTTCTTTATATAATGCTGTGTAACTTAACCTATAATAATACGTAATAATTATTCATAATAGTTGAGTTATAGTTTGTATTAATAATCTGAATTAGCAAAGTTACTAACTAAACTTATCAAATAAATGCAATGTAGTGAAGGATAAAGTATAATATCTATTGACAAGTTGGACACTGGTTATAACAGTGATCTCAATAGGAGCAATGCATAAGAAAATACTGTTTTTACGCACCTGTGAAAATTCATGGACCTACATGTGCTACCTGATGATTGCATGAACAAGGCATAAGCAACTGAACACTGCATTCAGATTCGTTCAAATAGCTGCAACTCAACATTTCAGCTATGTCCATACTTTTCTGGAATCTAGCACAAACCATCATAAAGCCTAATTCAAAAAGACACTCAATCACAGCATGTCCCATAAAGCTCCTTTACAAGTCCACGCCCAATGGAAAAAAAATCAGTGTATCACCACAAATCACAACAAGGCAGTGGTTCTCAATCCTAATCCCAGGGGCTCCAAGACCTCCATATTCTGCATCTCTACATGTTCTTCCTTTAACCGATCGCCTAATGGAGGTGGGTTCAGCAAATCAAGCAGTGAAGCAGCTAATCAGCTAGTCTTGGGATGTTCAAAGGCAAGATGCCTGGGCCTACCTTTTCACTTTGCTTTTTCTTTTTTTCGTGGGAAGATTGTAATGCTGAATGTACTCCGGTTTCTTTGAGTCTGAGGTGACCCCAAGGCAACTGACTGACTCAACATAAAATGGCAAGTAAAACATTTCAACAAACCTGTCCCAAAAAAACAAATGAGTGGAAGCCTCTGAGTGTGTGGATGTTTTCGTTTAGAGATGAGGATGTGGTCAGGATGTTGCATAAATGATCTGCGCCATCTGAACCATACAAATGTAGGTGGCATGATTAGACTGAGCCTCAGTTGTTAGTGACATCACACACATTTTGTGATGGTTACTGTGTTTTTCACATGTCTGAAATGTATTTATTTTACTAATTATTGTATATACCCAGCTCCAAGGGTCTTGTGTTGAAATACGTCAAAATGAAAGGCCCATTTGACAAATTATATTACTGTGATATGGTTCCTGATTAGTGGGAATGACAAGTTTTGCATCACAATTTT
>JAJHUR010092959.1:0-23591 GCA_027495735.1 Lutjanus campechanus
TTGTCTTCAAAAGAGTGTCCTTTATCCTTCAAGTGTAGATGGACTGCTGAGTCCTGACCTGAGGAGGTGGCTCTCCTGTGTTGAGTTGTAGTAGTTGCCTAGTTGTAACTTTATTTATTCCAAAATGATATTCATGGTGAAGAAACTTAATAAACCAACAGGAATTCACCTGTAAATAACAGCAAAACAGGAGTTATCTATAGGCAAAAGGTTTACCAACTTTTAAACATAATTGTTGATTGGTCAAAATTGAACTGGAGTGAGTATGTGAGTATGTATGCATCCTAGTAGTATGTGGTCCATGAGCTGACTGCATGACATTAGGTTCTCTTTCATTCAAGTCAAGTAGAATCAGGGTGCTCTTCATTTTATTAATAACATTTCATTGTAAATTGTGAATTGTCATTGTCTGACTCTTGAGTTTTATAGTGGTTGTTTTCTTTTTTCTTACATTGTTTATTTTGAACATTATCAACCACAGAACTGAAGCAAATTCCTTCAATATTCTTTAGGCTAACAACTTTTTGTCAGCTTTGTCAGTACAGCACTATACCAAAAATTCTAATCCTAATTTTCATGTTTCGACTACTGTAAAACCTCTCATGACTGAAACTTGTAAAATCAATGACACATCGTTATTTTCAACTTAATTTATTGATAAGTCTCATCCACAAAATGGATGATCCCCATAGCTGCATGTTGTATGTATCTTGGGCAATGACATGATTTAGAAAATGTTGAAAAGGCAAAAATATTACAAAATAAAATGTTTATTTTAGTCAGGTTAACATTAACATCCTGTGAGACATTTCACAATATATATTTACCCAGAAAACATTTGGGAAAAAAACACAATAAAATACGACTTCCTGTCCTCTCCTTCTGTATTCTTAATACATTTCCTTTGAACATAATATTTAAAATCAAATAAAAATAAAAATTGAAGCATTTAGAATGTCTTTAAAATGATTTTTAGAAAATCAATTATTCAAAATAAGGAAATAACACAAATAAGCAAGTTTTAGAACATTCTGCATTTAAAATAAACATGCTTACAGTAATATTCAAATTGACACCACTGAATCAGTACAGTCTGCTTGTCTTTCACACTTGTCTCATCCTCCACTGCACATCACTATGCGCTCATCTGTAATTCAGCCTTAGAAACTGATCCGGACTTCACGTTACAAAATGTCTTCTTGATGTGATGTACAGAGGAGAGAGTGTGACATTCCTGTGGGGATTACCAAACCAGCAAGCGCGTGTTGTGGGATTATCCTGGCGGCCACCCGTGGCCTTCAGCAGACATGTAGGTATCATCCGAATCATAAAAGACAGCAGAAGGGTCCAGAAGTCAAAGGTAGAATGGTCAGATAAAGACCATGAATAGGTCTCCATAGGTTCATTACTGTCAGTGTGAAGACACACTGTGATGACCTCAGGACCTAAAGCTGGTAGCAGAAGTAAAGGAAGAGGTGAGGAGGTGAAGACGGTGAAAAACAACATAACCTTATTAACCCTCTGCAAAACACCCCTCAGGTAGTTTGGGCCACAGAACATCTACAGAAGAAAAGGGCAGATGAAAATGAGGAAAAATGCTGAGGGCAAATTATTGTTCGCAAAATGCTAGTTTAGAAAAGAGAAATGAAAGAGAGGGCGCATAGTTTATTTTCATAATTAAAAGAGGGAGGAAAACATCAGCAAGACATGATGAATAAGCAGCAACAAAGCAGCTTCGGTGCCTTGGTGGTGACACCCTGTTTTCTGGGTGTAGCCTGTTGTCCCTCTGTAGTTGTTACTCTTTCTCTGCTCTCAAGGCTGAGGGGCTTGGCCTCCAAATTCGAGATCAGGGCGACCTCTTGAGAAAAATTGTTTCCATACTCCTGGTCCAGACTCTCCAAGTCATCAGCAGCAACGCCATCAGTTCCTGAGGAAGCACTGGAGGGCGTTAAGTGCCTGTTATCACATGACCATTAACGTGTGCTGATGGCAGCAGCGAACAAAGTGCGCGGCCTGGAGCATTCAGGAAAAGACAGCATCATTACTTGTTTATCTTTTGATTTATTGAAAACAAGAGACAAGCTGCGAGTCTCTCATGAGAGCTGTGGCAGGTAATTGTCACAGTTAAAGCAAACCAGATGGTGGTATCAAGCTCTGGCTTTCTGAAGACTGCTTTCCCAATCTGGGACAAAATCTGGCATCAAATCTGGGGACACTTCCAGGAGACTGTTGCCTGGTTGTCACTGTTTTGGTTGTGTGTGTATTGAGGTGAGGGGTTGACTGACTGAAAGTAGCTTGCTACATAGCTGGAGAGGGATCAAGACAACCTGTTCATCATAAAAAGCCTTAGGTTTAGGGATTTAATCATGTTCATGATGAGTCCTGGATGTCTTCAAATCATTGAGGAAGAGGAGGAGGGTGGAGACAAAGCAGCGCAAAGAGAGAAAGGAGAGTAGAGAAAAGAGAAAGAGGAAAAGTTAAAGGTAATAAATACTTTGCACTAACATTACACTTCCCACAGGGATTGTTCAGATTATTTGAGGTGGGGCTGTATGAGGTCTTTAACGATAGTCAGTGTATTACCCACAGTAGATGGTGGTCAACATGCCCCTAGTTTGGAGAAGTCTGATGTCACATTGTGGTCATTTTATTATTTATCACAGTAAATTTATTACAGATTTCTCCTTTACTAAAAGGTCTACCTAAATCCATCAATATCAGTTTAACTGCACACTACATTTAGAATATTTTAACTGCATCACTTTGCCATCAGACAAAAGACTGTTTTGCTGCTGACCGTGTCCACAGCAGTTCATTGCTTAGCTTCTGCTGTACTCCTGCCTGCTTCTCTAATCTGGGGACGTGCCGACTAGCATCTGTTGTAGGCTATACACTGACTATTGATCCCACATCAAATAATTCAAACCAATTCTTTAAATTTAAAATTTAATCGGTCAATATGAAGATGCACTTTATGGAAATACAGTTCAATATACTGATATGCACTGGGCTGAGTCACGAGTCAAGCACTTTGCCCAAGAATTGCATGTTAGTTGTTTAGAGAGAGTAAAACAATGCACATGTTTTCATTGGAACTCAAAACTATTGCTGTCATTGCTTAGTTGGACCAAGCAACACTACACACTGCAGTAATTTCAGTTTTGTTTATTTGCCAGCCAACACCCAAATGTAAGCTGTGGGAGGATGTTATGAGGTTTTTAGATTTAAAAGACGAGTGCCTACAACAAATGCAGGAGAGGTGATTAACTTACCAAATGTACCATACAGTTTACTGACTGACAACATGCTATCCCTTGCAACTACTGTCTGGAGATATGACTGTTACTGTTATGTAGAAAGTACTGATTTGTGTATTTCCTCACTATATATATTGTGCATTTCAGACTTTTTTTTGCAGCAGAAGCATGCAAACAACATGCAATGTTAGTCTGAGCCCATTTGTTGTCTTAAAAGGAAGCAATCCAAGAAACGCATGGTCATTCTATTGCAGTGAGTCAGTACATTATTAGAAAACGTGCAGCTGTTGCATGTGGACAGACCTCACACTGTCCTAAACACTGCATGTTTGAGCCGGATGTTCAAGAGACACCTCTGAAAATCCAAACATTAACAGAAGCTGATTAATTAAACTCTGTCAGACCCACCAGTGAGTCAGTGTCTATAAAGTCATGTTGTTAAGATGTTCACACCCATAGAAATGTATTCTAAATTCTCCCACAGGAAGATTTTAATAAGTGAAATGATAAAACATTTGTGTTAAACTATTGTGTCAGTTAGTTTTTAAGCTAAATACTTTTTTTTTCAATCCCACATATGCCCCTTGCATTTAACCCATTTTTAGCATCTGGAGACCAGCTCCACATTTAAGACCAGTGACTAATATAATCAATACTATAAGATGCAGGAAACCAGTTCAACAATTACACAGAAATGTGCAGAGCCCAGAGCGGACACTGTAGGATGCTGGGAAGTCTACATGTGTGGTTTTTTTCTGCAACACCATTGATGACAACAAATGACGATGATTCAGCCCTCTATAATGGGAGGAGCGGAAGATAAAAATTCAGTAGGGCACCCCACATCTTTTACTGCGGTGGTTTTTCAGACATCTGATGTCTGAGTGCAGAGAAGTAGTCATGAATGAAATTTGAGGGAAATGAGAAAAATGTTTCACAAGCCCATAAAACCAAGCTTGAAATGATTATTTTCCTAGCCTTGTTGTTAAACTCTGGTTTGGGGCCACACGGAACCTCTTATTCTTTGCCATTGGAGATCTTAATCTGCAATTTATGATTCTTTTAATTCCTCTTAAATGTTTCCATCCAAACTCCTCCAATGATAAGTTTTGTCCTTATACTGTATGCAAAGAGAGATTCAACAAACCACCATCATGAACTGAAAATGTAAGTAATCCAGTGGCAAGAACTGGAATCATACCAAATATGATGATACAACGTTTGCATTGGTTATCTGACTAACCTGTGACTTTATTCCTGCTCACAAGACTCTGGGCTCGGAGTGTGAAGCAACCTTCGCTTCCGTCTCGGTTGTTCATCTTCATCATCAGAAAAAGTCCGGTCCAGAGAGATGCCATGGGACACCAGATTACGACCTGAGTACAATATAAAACACACAGAATTGTTCAGTAAACTACCTCTGATACTGTGGATTTTACTTTGCAGTTGCTAATTTGAGCCAGCGCATCTTTAAACTCAACTCCATGGAAAAGTCCACTAAATCAGTCATTCTCATTTTTCACCCAAGAAGACAAGACAGTGGAAAAATCTGCAGCACAACCTTTATAAAGCATTTTAAATTTATACATACTGTTTTCCTGATAAGAGGAAATAAAAACAGTGATATGGCCTGTTAACTCTGCCTAAATGCATTTATTATTCATTAACAAAATATTTAACACATGTATGTTTTCAATAAAACGTGTCAAGATATTATAAAGTGATGCAGAAAGGGCAGTAAAATGTCAGGAATGTTCATTTATGCACAAATGAACACTTTCCAAAATGTATTTATTGTTAGGCCAAATTTTGGCAAGGAAACAACTTTCATCGTAATTATCAAAAGAGTCCCTTGACCTCTCATGTCAAGATATCTAAATACAAATGGATTATATGCGTATATCTCTTTACAGACATGCCAACTTTATGCAGTTTGGAGCAAACACGGTGCAGATTTTTTTTATTATCATTATCATTATTATCTAATTGTGTCCAAACTTTTGACTCGTTCTCTCTAACACCTCTATGTGGAATATACTGCTGACCTGCTATCTCTCCCTGAAGGTCCACTGCCCCCCCTCCTAAAAATGACAAAAATGGGTGTATGGTAGGAAGGGAATGAGTGGAAGAGATTAACTAATGACAATACTAATATACCTGAACCCTCAAGGCAGTTCATTTGGAAAAATAAATCATGTCTCAATCAAAGATCTAATAGGCTCATTACATTTCTTCCCAATGACCTTTGGCTGTTGGACTACAAGTTCGTCAAACACCCCTAAACAAATGTGTCTAAATGACTGTGCTCTGATGTCTTGTTTTGTTCTAAATTTTTGGCATGGTTTCATTACCAAAGTCCAAATTCCTCATCACCATTGCTTCCATCATTTGTGGCAGTTTCAGGGCTCATATAGCCTCAGGTGACCTCTCTTAACCCATGACAATTCCACACCTTAAAGTCCTGTGACCTTTATCGGGAATAGAGATCTGGCATTCCACACAAGTCCAGTCAGACTCGGATACAGTCGTTTATATACAGACAAACGCACAAACACACCTGTTTGCCCTTTAACTCTGCTGCTAGCATATTCAAATTCAGAGATCGACAGATTGAGCAACTGTGTTAGATAAAAAGAAGATATGAATAACTGTCTGATCAGGAGATAAAACCATGCAGATGGTAAAATTAATGCTACTGTGGATATTCACAGCAAAATGAATGAAAAGTAAATGGAGCCTCATATTACAGTCAATTTGACTGTCAAAAAAAAGACTATTCATCATTTGTCATTTTTATCCACTTCTTTCTTGTGTCTTAGCACTGAGCACCTTCTCAGATACTCCCTGATCCCTTAAATCACAACGCCTCTCTCTTCCACCGCTATCTACTTTATCTTCAGTCACCCTTGTGAGTGATCTGCCTCCTATGTCATCACAATCAGATGCTAAACCTGGAGGGAACAAGTCAAAGAGAGAGTTTCTTCTTTTGTCCCCAATTCTGCTCAATCATTAGTCTGTTATCAGGCATCTGCAATATGAAAACACACCCTGAGGCTCAAGGGTTAACTAGGGCCAAATATGTCAAAGGGGAATTAAGTATAGCCCTCTATGTCAGTGAGGTTTGGGTGGATTTCTAAATGCAAATAAAACATCATTTGCTATTGTGCACACAGTTTCTGATCTAGGTCAAACTTTGCAAAAGCCAAATGGGTGGGGACACAGAAAGATGTCAGCGAGGTCTCAAATGCTGTTTGTAAGTTTACTTACTGTGTGTGTTTGATGAATTTTTACACACAAAAGACTGCAATGGCTCATACAGTATATTTCATGTCCTGCAATCATAGTGAATGTGGCAAGGAATTAGTTGGTGGCTGGGGTTACCAGACTAAGGCTGCACAATATAAACAAGAAGGCATAACAATGCATTAAGCATCCATTAGCCTATTTCAACAGCCCTTGACTTGAATATATGCCTTGCTTCCACCACTGTGCTTGAGGCCAAGAGAGAAATTCCCAGAGACTGATTTGTTGGACAGCTGAATTAGTGTAAATACTATGACAATTTTGGAACACACACCCTTAATGTTAAAAAGCTCAGAATAAAGAGGGACTACGGGGACAAATTCATCCATGCAGGAAGATAAGAGATATGTGCTGGGTGATTTTCACTGACAAGCTAAAAACACTAGAAAGCATTGTAAAACCCTACTGGACAGCAAACAACTGTGTGTTTGAGCCAAGAACCTGCGCAATCTACAACCTCCATCCATCATCACTGAGGTCAGACTGGGACATGTGCGTGTAAGTGAGAGAAAGTGTAGAAAGTGAGACCCAAACAACAGAAACAGTGAAAGCCTCTATAACATCAACGTGTTTGGCATCTGTATTATCCTCTTGGGCGGCTTGAGTTTGGCTGTGAACACAAACACGGCCATTGAGAGAGCGATCACTGGGTTATCCCAGCAGATTGCACCGCTGTAGCACAGGGGGTATGACTCAGCAGATGTGACATCACGCCCGCTCTGTGTGATGCAGGAAGGGGGAGACCACCACACGGCTGGCCGTGTTGAAGCAATCACTGCAGATTTCACTGGGTGGGTTTATGACTCACTGACGAGTGTTTCCCAGAACCCGGCTACCCGAGGGTATACTCTGCTTGTGTGTGCTTTTAAGTCTACGTTAACCCCCCCAACTTACATAATCAATTACATTCAACTGTCAAGTTTATTGGACAGTAAAAAGCAGTTCGAGGAAAACTAAAACTCAAGAGTTTCTCTAAAGAGTCTGCATCAATACTGAGTCACGTTGTGACCTATGACATCACAACAAGTACCGGGAATGAGCGAAAATTTGCCATGTTCAATACTTGCACACCCTACTCCACCAAAATACAGTGCAAGTAAGTGTAATCTTGGAGCACAATGACTGTGTGATGGTGTGCCACTGTAACCATAAATCTCTAGAAAGGTGACCTATGATAACATCCTAAGTGAGTTATATCATGCAAGGAAGCCTTTGAGGACACAACGTTTTAAATAACTTTATGCAACTCTTATGTCCTTATGTGTTCACCATTATCTGGTAGTTTTGTGTTTATGCTTTAATATGTGGCACTGGAGAAGAGGGCTGCATCAAATGATTATTTTCAATGTCAATTAAGATGTAGATGTTTTCTCAATTAATCAATTAGTTTTTTGGTCTCTAAAATGTCAGAAAATGAGAAAAAAAATCAGTCAATCAGTGTTTCCCAAAGCCCAAGATGATGTGCTCAAATATCTTGTTTTGTCCCCAATTCAAAGACATTCAGTCCTCATACAGGAATAAAGAAAGCAGAGAATATTCACATTTAAGAAGCTGAAATAATAAAGTGTTAATTTAATCTATCTAATAATACTTGCCTAAACCCAAATCACACAGATTAATTCCACCAGACACGGCTGTGTCGCGTTATAGCTGTGCCACAGCAGCCGAAGCTGATTGCTGCCGTTCTACACAATGATTGTGATTCCACCAGCAGCGTCTCAACACACCCAACAAGTGGCTCTTCGCTCTGCTCCGCTTCAAATATGCGCCAAGTCCGTTTTTGACAGATGCCGAGTGAATTAGCACATAGCAGATTGAGCGGGCAGGAAGTCAAACACAGGAAAAGACTTTAACTACGCAACCTTTTTATCCATGGTAGAAGCACAAAGAGCAAGGACAGAGGATCAAATCAACAAAATCTGAGCAAGTAAACATAATCAGGCAGGCAAAATGCCCTGCTGCTGAAACACTGCCAGTGGGTCGATGCAACCTTGTGCAGGATGGATCAAAACCGTGGCGCAGACATGCCGTGCTTAGTGGAATCAACCAGTTAGGCTTTTACTGCAATCAAATTTAACTTACAAACACACAGCTCACTGCCAATTCTCATCATGTTATGAACTGCATTGGTTAGGTCCGGCCTCACCCCTTGAGAAAAGCCTTTGTTAATTCATTCTGATGAATTAGAAGGCAAAGAATTGTTTTAATCTGGTTACTGTCATCGAGACTGCTGTTGCAACATATTCTGGCGCAGGCAAAGATGAAAACACACGTTTTATTGTTTTTTAAATTTAATTATTAATTCTGAGTTGGCACAAAATGGTTTATTTAATGGGCCTGGGAGCAGTTTTCCCTCTGTTAAGTTAATAAAAAACTACTTTAAAAAAATGCTTAAAAAACTCTTAACACGCACACACCTGTGATGAGGATAGTTGGCTCCTGGGATGGATGGATGCTCTGAACTGTCTCCTCTCTTCTGTCCTGACTGTCATCTTCACCATGAGTTGTGGCATTGTCACTAAAGAAAAACAACACAAGTTTGAAAGACGAAGAGACTGTTTTCTGTAGAAAAATCTGTATGTGTGTGTGTGTGTGTGTGTGTAAAGGACAGTGTGGAAAAACAAAGAAGAAAAACTGAGTTAACCCTGAGTTAGAAAATACAGCATCTCATTTTACTTTGCTGGCAAAACCTTTGGATAATCATCTTTTAATATTTTTTATTATTGACCACAAGGGACGGTGGAAAAGCCAGACAAATAAGCAGCGATTATGAGTAAAATCTTCCATCGATCCACTGTGCCCTGCTATGACGGAAGATTGTTAAATAAAAAATAAAAAAATCTGTGTTTTGCAGAAGCCAAAGGTGTGGCACACACATATGCAGATCTGACACCACTGTGCTGACCTGCTTGGAAGCAAAACTTGCAGTTTTTGCAACTAAAGCACTGACCTGAATATGCTGATTTACTCATACAAAATCTCAGTGCTACACAGTAAATTAGCCACATTAGTTATTTGCCCTCTATAAAATGTTAAACAAGTTGTCTAGCATGCACCTACAAGAAAACAAGGCCAGAGCTGCAACAATTAGTCTACTGACTGAAGCTGAATCTGAGCCTTTTCTGATCATTGATAAATTGTTTGTCAGTTCTCAAAGAAAATACCACACATTTGATAGTTCCAGCTCCTCAAATGTGAGAATAAGCCGATTTTCCTTGTCTTAAATTGAAAGACTAAAGTAAATTTTAGACTGAACAAGACAAATGATGACATCACCTTCGACTAGGGCTGTCCCCCTACCAATTTTGGGTTTTCAAAATTTCAGTGAAAATTTGAAGCTTTGACAGGGACACAAGGAATCATGATTTACTCCTTATATACTTTGATATTAGGGGTGTCCCGATCCGGTATTGATATCGGATATTGGTCCAATATCAGCCAAAAAACGAGTATCGGATTTTATTGGACTGCATCTAAAATCTCCGATATAAGCGCTCCGATAAGCAGTCCATTTTCTCCTCCAGCACTTCTATCCATAGGTGACTCTGGTTTACTTGTTTTTATTGTATTTATTTAGGTTATTTTTCAGGGTCTTCTAATTTATTTTTTATTTATTTTATTCAATTGTAGAATACTGTAGATATTATGTTGAAGGTTAAAATTTATGTAACCAATTGGTTAATAATAAATGGGTCAGTTTTTCTCATACCTACTGTTGCTGACTATTGTTCTCTGTTTGAGTAACATCACTTGATCAAGCCTTTTCTAACATTCCACACTACAAAATAAGTAACAAAAGTATGTATGATTCGTGCTGATATCGTATCGGATCGATATCGGTATCGGCCAATACTCAAGGCTGCAATATCTGTATCGTATCGGAAGTGAAAAAGTTGTATTGGGACATCCGTATTTGATATTATTGTAATTATGAGTCTGATAAGAAACAAGGACAGGATCTTATATGCGCACATGGAGCAGGAAAGAAAGGTCCTTTTCTGCTCATGGATATTGTTCTGTGCTCTCGTATCACATGCACACACCTGGTTTATAGGTGCCACGGTCTAGACTAATTAAAAGACACGGAGGAGTTCCATTTATTGCTCTTTGTCCATCTTTCGCCCCTTTTTAGGTACAGCAAATGCAACTTTTCATTCCTCTCTTCAAAAAAAAAAAAATTCAGGTCAGCCTTACCTTTGACTCTTCAGTTATGATGGCCATTTTCACAGTTTTCTGATGTTTTAAAGACCAAATTATGAATAAAGAAAATAATCAGTCAATCAATCAATAGTGACAATAATTGCTAGCTGCAGCCTTATCCACTCGCTTTGTTGCTTTATTTTTGTGTTATTCTCTTGCAACACCTTGCTTTTTAGGAATGACTCATAATCATATATCTTATTAGCCATTTACACTAGAGCATCACAAAATTAAAGGACGTTATACCATGCTGACCCTTGTCTCCTCTCCTCATCTCTCTGCTGGTCATGCGTCTGTTGGAGCTGGCAGAGAGCATCCTGCAGGCCTCTGATCTTGGCCTTCTTCTCGTTCAGCACCATGACAAAACGCGAGTACAGCTCCCTCTCCAACATCTCCTTATCCTGAACCTGCTGCTCCAGCCTAGTGAGAAAAACACATGGACACACAGATGTATGTACAAAAACATACATGCAAGAAAATGGACTTTGACTTGTGCATGTATGTACTTGTGCACGGACACCCATGCATACACAAATATGTGTTTTAAAATCGTTCTCATTTTTGTTTGCCTTCTGGAGTAATTTGCTAAGAAGAATGATGTTGATGCCTCCACCCTTGCAAACATAAGTCAAGGAATGAATAAGAAGACAAACAATTGCACAAAAAATGTTATTTGAAAAGAAGCACAAGGGATATGTAAAATGAAGGACATACAAGTGAATCGTTTGAAGTTAGTTCCCAGAAATCATAAGCCTAGTTTGCAACACTGGGTGGAACCCTTAATGGTCTCAAATGGGCGACCAGTGATGATGTCATTATGGGTGACTGCCGTGCATATAAACAGCTGGCAGCCCAACTTAAAAACCAAAAAGAGCTTGCATGCAAACACAACAATCACCAAACAAATACCAGCACTGAACATCTAAAGAAAATAATTAGATTCTGTCGTGTATTTTCCATTTGAACTTGACATTTGCTCTGCATCACATTCTTTCATAAACACTAATTTTAATCCTTCAGCACACAACACAGGGCTGCTCTCCTCTTCATCCTTACTGTTGGAGTATTCTCCGATGCTCCTGTTTCAGTCTGTAGTTCTCCTCCAACAGTTTGTAGTTATCTGACTCCAAGTCCGCGTTGCACTTAAGGGACTGGCCAATCATCTCCCGGTTCAGCTCCAGAGGGTCTGGAGCTGGATGGAGCTCCACAGAACCCAAGTGCACCTGAAGAAAGGAAGGAAAGAGGAGTAAAAAGGGAGATTAAATAACAGAGCATGATCAAATAAGATTGTATTATTATGTTATAAACTGCATGAGTATCAGTTCTTATTTAAAGATCCAGTGTGTAAGATTTAGGGGGATCTATTAGCAGAATATGGCAAAGATGAAATATAACATCCATAAGAATGTTTTCATTAGTGTATAATCACTTTGCATTAAAAATAATTTTACTTTCATCAGGGTACAGGTCCGTGTTTCTACACAGTTTCGCAGCCCCTGTAGATTTTACTACATGCTTAGGGAAGGGAGCAGCAAGTTGCTTGCAATCTCCAGCCTTGCCACTAGATGACACTAAATCCTACACACTGGTCCTTTAAGTAGCGATGAGAATTGATAAGATTTTCACAACAGGAATGCCATTACAGATTTGGTCGGTTGTTTATCAGTTGTCTTATTGATTCCTAATCAATTTTCCATGACGAAAAACAGGTTTTCAGTAGGGATGTACCAATTGAGAAATTCTGGGTTGATACCAATGCTTTTTGTGGTTGTGCATTATGTTTGATGTTGTTATTTATCAACCATTTTTTCCAGGAAAACAAAGAAATCTTCATTAGAAAAAACACAGCACCCATTTCCTTCTTACATCACACCAGAGCACAACTTTTGCTGTCTAGATCTGGACTTGATAAGCTGATAAGCTCAGAGGCATATGATTGCAATGGATCAGACAATTTGGAATCAGTTTTCAGCTGAAACCTGTTCTCGATGTCCAGCCCTATATTTAGGGCAATTAAGTTTTCTCTGCAGGTTGACAAGCACAGCAATGTGGGAAGACCTAAGTGCTCAACTCTTCTTCCTCTGCATTGACAGGTGACAGTTCAGGTCATTCATGACACATGGTAAGCATAACCTCTGGGTGCCTGACCTCCTTTTGAGCATGACCGACTGGGAGGAGACAACAGGACAGATTTAGGACTACATCTCCCAGCTTCCCCTGGAGTACCTGGGGATCCTCTAGGAGAAGCTGGGGCAAGTCACTTTGGAAAAGCACAACTGGCACAACAATCTTGACTGGAGTTAAGTGCTAGAAAACTGAAGTTTAATGGATTTAAAGTAATAACCTGATGCTTACATCTAAAGCAGCTTCCAAAACCTGCTTAGGGTTAAAAATGACTAAGAATTTGCACCTTAATGTCATTTGCAATACAGAGGTGCCACAAACCATTACTTCAGATTTTCATTGAAGCAGGAGACTTTTTAAGATGATGATGTGTTCTCTTCTGTCTCATAGAAATACAGATTGAAATCACTGGTCACCAGTAAACTATGCAAGTGAGCACACAGTTTCCTCTCTTTTGCTTCTTGTTGGTGACTCTGGAATCACAGGCAGGCTTCAGGTGTGATAAAACATTCCTCATTTGGTTTGCATTTTGGCACTTAGTCACAGAGCAGGGCTGTGGCTTTGCAGCAGATGACAGAGAAATGCGGAAATTTTCGAACATTTAGTTGATGTGTTAAAATTTCTAAATTCCACTGTAGCCCTACAATTTCAAAAAGACAAAACATGACTAAATCTGCAGGAAACAGCAATAATTAAACACAGAATATCCCAAGGTACAGAGACATCATTTGACCTGGAGTGTGGGTCTGCTGATCAAAGCTAAACATATTTTCAAAGAGCTGCATAATCTTTGTTTGCCTGTTGCCTCGGAGATTCTCCCATGCACACAGAGGTACTGCTCATGATGCACTGGGAAACCAGAAGGTGATGTGCTAAATCTTCACTGGGCTGCTTCGAGGTCGCAGACCCACTGTAATAAAGCCGCCATCTTCAAAAGCTCTCATAAAATACTTGTCATTTTTGTCCTGAGCTGATGTTGTCCTGGCAGGCCACACAGCTGTTTTCCCCTCTACTGGTGAACCTGAACATGTTTCAGTGAGTGGACATTTGCTGCTGCACATCGCTCCCACAGCTTCACTACCTTAGTCTACCTGTCTGTTTCAGTCCATCCTCTATTCTTTGGTTGTCTCTTTCTCTCAGTGTTAAATTTCTCCTCTATAACTTCTCACCTTCTTTGTCACTTTGTCTCAATGCAATGTTTTGTGCATGAAATAATCTAATACTATATCAACCATATCAACTCTTACTATGCATCTTCTGCCAATTTTTTTGACACCAGCCATAATAACAGCTAAAATCCTAATAACTGATATCTTTGGTGATCTGACAATCCTTTTTTTTCTACAAGACTTTTTCTTTAAGGGCCACCATCAGATCAATTTTTTGCTTATCCAGCGAAACGTCTAAAACATTTACAAACTAGAATACAGACATTTGATAAGATATACAAGAGTGTATGCTGAACGGATCCTTGTGACTTTGGTGATCCCCTGACATTTACAACCAAATGGTTGCAACACAACATGGTGAACATGGCAAACATTATAAATACTATTTGAAAACTTATCAAAAAGTTTGGAAATTTGTGTTTGGCCAATTATATTTCTATTGCCACAGTATTATTAGCATTGTATCTTATATCATTGGAAAGTCTGTTCATTTCCCTTTATAATGATGCCCAATTTGTAAAGATCCTGCATTTGTGGGATGAGTAGCATAGCTGATTATGTGGGTGGGACCCAAGTGAAATGTGCCAAATTTCCCTGTTTCACCTGTTAATATAAGCTGTTGACATAGGGATTAGCTGATTGAACTCAGTAACAAGGAACAAACAAGACATATTGGTAATTTTACACTTTATTAATTGAACAAACAGTCAGGAGGCTGTGGGATGGCATTCCATTTCTCAACCAGGATTTGTCACAGGTCAGCCAACGTGGTTCGATTGATCACTCTAGCACGTACAGCACACCCAAGCTGATCCCACAAGTTCGACTGGGTTGAGGTCTGGGATGTTGGCAGGCCATTCCATTCTCTCTACGCCCACATTCTGGATGTAGTCTGTGATAACCCTGGCTCTCCTATATTGTGGAGATATGGGATCGCAACTGGCTGCAGAAACTCATCCCTATGTTTTACAGCTCCCCAGCAAAAGCTGTTACTCAATCGATGCAACAATCAGTGTACATTCTCCATGTCATCTCCATACACCCATTGAACACTTGTGGGATTAGTTTGGGTGTGCTGTATATGCTAGAGTGACCAACACAACCACTTCGGCTGTGTGTGGTTCTTCCATCTGCTACTCAGGCTCCTGACTGTTTGATCAATGAATAATGTGTAAAATTACCAATAAGACTTGTTTGTTACTTGTTACTGATAGAGTGTTCAATCAGTTGATCCCCAAACAACTTAAAACAACAGAGTCAATACCAACAGGAGAATACACTGTTTGACATTTGCAGGGAAATTTGGCACATTTCGCTTGGGACCCCACCCACATAATCAGCTGTGCTGCTCTTCCCACAGATGCAGGATCCTTACGAATGGGGAATCATTGTAAAGGGAAATGAATTGACTTTCCACTGATAACACAAGTTTCCAAACTTTTTTTTTTTGAGTTTACATGCTATAGTATATATTACTATATGTACCTGCTATTGTCACTGCGACTTATTACTTGTGTGAGCATGATGCTGAAGCTAGCATTTAGCTTGAGTAAAAGTGGAGTCTCACAGGTCCAGTTTAGACCTAACATGCATCTTGGGTGATCCAATTACAAGTGGGAAGCTCTAAGTACAGGTGAGAATGTACCAAAAACACAAGAGGACACACTGAGATCCAATTGCTATGACCACATTCAGAGGTGGTCTGGGCCACATATGGCAACATTCTTTGGCAACAACAAGCAACATGGATTTAGTGCACATGAAACATGCTATCTGACTTCCATTTGGGCCAAAGTACAATGGAAACTTGAAAACTGAGTTGTCAATCTTGTCAATCTGGCAGTTAATGAACAGTACAGGCTACAGCATGTCATTTAATAGACGCTGCAGCTTCTCAAGACCAAGAAAAGTTTAATCTGTTATTTATCAAGTGCTGGGAAAGTGAAGTGGGTTAACCCTCAAGTAAGCCAAGCAGGAAAGGTTAACAATAACATTACTTTTGTGCCTACGTTAGCACTGATGGGATCATGACTTTCACTTTCTATGGTAATGATTGCACATTGCACAATGTAATAACATGAGATTGACCCAGTTTGTGGTGATGACAGCAATGAGTTCAATCCCAGAGTAGGCATCATATAACTGCAGTATTCTGGTCACATGGTTATCATCACAGCCCCTGCAGGCACAGGAAGCTGCTCATGGTGGTTAAAAACAACAAATCTGGTCTTTCCAAACCAAAATGATTGACCTGTTTATTGGCATAAAGAGCATGAAAGTGAGATTCAATCACTTAAAATGCGCGTGGAGACACATCCTACTGCCAGGTGTAAACTGACGTATTTGTTGTGAACAGATCACTAAAGACACATGTTAATGCCAGAACAGGGCCACAGAACCACCTGTGTGCCTTTAGACTCTTAGTCTTGTTTGTGTTTTTTTTAGGGGCCTGAATGCCAGTAACCTTTGATACATTAACCCCCTCTGCAATAAGTGTAATGTATACCATGACCACAGGGGCTCATGTGCATCCTCGCATACTTTTCAAGCACAAGACAAGACAACAAGACAGGGGTCTCTAGTCAAAAAAATAGTGTTTTAAAAAATCCTGCTTGATGAATTTATAGATGACCACCTGCCTGCTCAAACATAATAGGCCTAATTAATTTCATATCATTCCACAATAAAAATTAATATAGATTAAGAGATAATTCTGTAAAAAATCTCTCCATAGTGATATGCTTACTCTGCATTACCGCTGCCAATAGTACCCACTCAGATCACACCAAGGAAATCAGTGATTTAACAAAAGTCAACGTAATAGGATCAGGACAAAGAGGAGACCACCCAGAACCTTAAGAGGATGAGGTTCCTAAGGACTCATAAACATCTAGAGCAACATCAGGATGTCACAGTGATCCAGTGCAGCCTCCTCACAAGGAGTTCTGTGTCCCACTGAGCTTCATAAGTCATGAACAAGTTGGCATGGCCATAACTCAGTATTTGTGAAAGTTGGTCCACCGATAATGAGACACAGTGAGACGAGCATGGGACCTATTAAGAATGGTTCGTGTTTGGCTTGGTCATGATTGTGAGTTTGAACAATGTGCAAGTTAGGTCTGAGCAATAAAAAATAGAGATATTTATCTGCAACAGGCACTTCATCAATAGCAATAAGAAAATTGTTCAATAAAATGTTGAGTAGGTTCTCTTAAAAAAAATAAAATTAACTCATATGACAGGTTTTTTTGTTTGTGTTTTTTAAGTCTGTTAGGTGTCGATTAGGCTATTACGTGTTGCCTCGTGCCTCGATCAATAAAGTAGCTCATTTCAAGGTTAAATTCAAAATGAAGCTGTTAAATTCAGCTTTATTTCTCCTGATCGTTATTAAAAATATGTCATTAAAAATGATCAGTAATAATCAATATTAACTGAAATGAAACATTTTATTCTGGTACTTTTTTCAGCTCTATCACCCAGCCCTAGTGCAAGTCATTATGTGCACTTAAAAGATCCATTCAAATGTCACACTCCAGTAGACCTCACATTACTATCTATATGTAGACATAAGAAGCTACACAATTAGCGAGGTGTGATAATTGCAAAATCTTTGATCTTTCTTCAGACCTCCCTTCCATCTCCTCTTCAAACCCTTCCTCTACCTCCACCTGTGCCTACATCTCCACTGCACTTCGAGAGGAAAGTCATTTTACAATAAATCAGCCATGTGAGAAAGGATAATGTGAAGGCTTTGGACTCTGACATGTTGAGTGCACTAATATTTGCACACTTTAAAGAATGTTGTAATGTCCTACACTTACTGTACAAGTCTCACTCCATTATAATCATTGGGACTTTGTCAAACTTTGTCATTAACGTTTTAATCACTGACACTGTTTAAGACCATAAATCTTCCTGACCAGCATGTTAACATGGTATTACCAGTTTTAAGACACCAGATACAGAGATCTAAACTGCTGGAAGCACAACCCATATTTACTGGATTAACATTGGAAATGACACTGAGCTGCTGTTTATTTCATCTGCTCCTTCTTTAAAATACCAAAGGTTGTGTGTTTCACTGTCTTTACTTTCAGTGTTTCTGAGTAGACCTGCTGCAGTAAACATGTGAATTCCAGATCCCCAAAAGTTTACCTCAAGTTTACTGTGTAGCATGGAAAAAGGAAGGATGCACTAAACAAGACATACATCTGCAAATGTGGGCAAGCAGCATGCTCATTTGTTACACATCAGTGATAGATGATAATGAATGTTTTTTATTGATTTAAGCTCCTTGTTGAAAGACAGAAAAATGCTCAAAAGCTCCCTTTATTTTCTTGAGCTTCTGTTTATCTCCTGGGATGTAGAGATAAAGTTAAAGGTCAGCCTGCACACTGCTGCCAGTCTCTGCCAAGAAGGTGTGGGATGTCAGACTGTTTGTCTGTGATCTGCGACCCACTGCCACATATTTCTACTGTGTTACTTGACTAAAAAAAAATATAAATAAGTAAAAGGTTTATAGCTGTTGTTTCAGCCTCCAACAGCATTTGACATATGTCTTTTATATGAATGAGCGGGCTGATTTATGACAATTAAAAGGTCAATGCAGCTAACATGACCGCGTAAGACAGAAAGAAGAAAAAAGTTCATAACCCTGCAAACCCTGGAAAATCAACATTTTGGGACGAAACATACTGTAAACAACTTTTAAAAAAGAGACAACAAATTGAGATTTGAGACTGGGCAAAATATGTGAATGTAAAATCTTTCAGGATAAATCTGTCTGACATTAGGGCCTACAACATGGCCCGGTGTGTGTGTGTGGTCTAACTGTTTGTTTGTCTGTGCTTCTCAAGACAGCTAGCCAGACCATAAGGTCGAACCCGTGGAGAGGGGGGACGTAGGTGTGGCAGACAAAGCCAAAAGAACACACAAAATGACACCATAACACGCTGTGGGCACAGAGGACACAAAGCTTTCCTTATAACACTCTCCAACACACTGCTGGAGACCAAACCCACCATTTATTCCCATGGATTGGAGAACAAAAAAACCCATTAATTAATAACCAGCAAACAATAATATTATTATAAGTTCCCATCATGGAAATTCAGAGATTAAAGCTGTTCATTTATCTCACTGACTAACAAAAACTCCAGCTCATAATAGTACATTTTAATGTTTATATTATTATTATCTTATTTCATATGAGGACAAAAATACAGTGAACATGTCAGTCATTCAGTCCCCCTTTTCCGTCCTTTTTCTATTTCAAATTTATCATCAAAGAGACAGTAGGCTATTCAAGGTTGGGCAAGGGTGCTCAGTATGGGAAGTGTGGGCACTGAGCAGAGATCAGCTTGTCCCATCAGCTCCCTCGTCCGCCGTGCAGAGGCGTGAGGCCGGATAAAGAGCAGGAAGTGAGGGGCGTCAGCAGTCAGCCTGTCCCCGATAACATGTTCCCATAAACACTGTACCAACTTGAGAGAAGATAGCGAGGGAAAATATTTAAAATAGTTACTTTTACTTAGGTATCTGCCTAGAGTACTGGATTCAGAGATTTTTGTAACAAGGCAGAAATGCATTAAGGTTCATTAAGGTTCAGTTGCTGCTGGTGACAGCAGGAGAGATGTGTTGGTGGATCAGACTCTTCAATGCGGTCAGGACACAAATCTGGCGTCCAGTTGTACCACTATTTGCCAGGCATGAAAAGCAGAACAAAAATTGTAATTGTAAAGGCCAAACATGTAACCAATTTGTCCAAACTTTTGTGTTTGATGGTCAGATGACTGAATTTATTTTATTTTTTTCTGAAACCACAATAAAAGCTTGTTGGCTACTTCATAGGATTTGGTTTTGTGGGTTTTTCTGTTTGGACCTAGCAAAACATGGCCACCGTTAACAGTTATAATGTCATTAAAAAGATCAGTCTCTACAAGTAGGCAGATGGTGCTTGTTGCATGGTTCACAATAACCATGGCCCTTGTGGCTTGTGGCCACAAAAGGATACTCAGGGCCCTTTTCCACCAAATAAGCTCTGGTTCATGAACTCATTCTGTTCAAAATCCTTGGAACCTTGGTGCTATCTCATGAGCCAGCCTGCACTTCCACCACTTTTTGGTGCTATTTTTTGGCTCCAGTTGGGGACCAACTTTTTATTTAGCAAATCAGTTTCAGTGTGGTGGAAATGCTCAGAACAGCTCAAAGTTAAGTGCTAATTTGTGCGGTTCTATATTGGTGGAAAGGACCCTTTGTGGCCACCAATTATTCCATGTAGGTAGCCCCATGTTGACTAGGGTTTATCCCCATAATGCAACACAACTTTGCAGCTCCACAAACATCCTGATTCCTTTGCACCTTTTGATTTGACATTCTACAAAACCAGCACTCATCGCCAGTTAGCTACTGATATGACCTGGCTACTGAAGCACTGTTTTACTAAGCCGATTCAAAATTCCTACAGAACATAATGGCGGATTATTTTTTTTTAAAAAGAAAGAAAGAAAACCCCCCAAAAAAAACATGTTCTATAGCTTATAAATTATTGATAATCGATCATTAGCGTTTTCAACTATTGGTTGAGGAAAATACACAAAATGTATAACCCTAGTTTGGAGAGGTGACTGTGACACCATGGTTAAAAGTAACTAATACTCTTAGTTTTTGTGACAAATACTTTGTACTTTTACTTAAGTTTATTTCTAACACCAGTACTTTTGCTTGTAATTGAGTAATATTTTATTAATGGAATAGTACTTGTACTTGAGAACAGATTTTCAATACTCTTTCTACCATTGACAATTAGTCACTTAGCTTTCCAATTGTCAGGATTTGCTGCTTTTTTTGTTTTATTTCACAAGAAATTGTAGGGGAAATTCACGATGAATGGATTGCGGCCACTGATAGCGTCATGAATTGCGCATCACTTCCAACCACTATCTGACCCGTCTCAAGGCCTGATTCTCAAAATATATTGTGCAAAAAATATTACAGAGCAAACATGCACATAAAGTATGCAATGTGCCCTTGTTTTGCATCTGTTAAATGTTCATGTGAAAATTTCTGAAGGCCTAGTGGTCCCAGTAATACAGTATTTTTCTTAAGGTGTATTGAAGCATATCACATGACTAGTTAAATTTGAGTCAAAAAATATTAGACATGCAGTTGCAAGAACGGTATTTTCCACTTATTTCTTACAATGATTGATATTCTAATGATTTATTCACACCCCCTGCTCTTTAATTCTTTTCTAACGGCAGGATCTATCTGTCTATCTATAGTATTACTGTTTGTCAAATGCAGGCTGTGAATGTGCAAACACACTCACAAGACATATTGTATACCATATTGTGTAACTACTGACATACTGTACTTTCACAATCCAGAATTTGGGATGATTCAATCAAAATAAGACAACATGGACCACTCCAGTGAAATTTGTGGCTGGTATCAGGCTGCACAGCCTCTTAATTTGACAAATGTGGAACAAACAGAGTCACATTCATCCACCCACATTCATCCAGAATCCTGTGGCTTCAGTTACCACAGCTATCTCCTAATCTCCCTGGTCTGAAGTATGAACCAAGCTGTAAGTGCCTCTCAAAGACAGTGTGACAAATGTTTTGAAATGGATCAAATTGATCAAACATTTACTGACCATCATGCACCTTGCCACAGCACTACATCATGTATTTCAAAAATCCTGTGCTTTTTATCAAACAAAAAGAGAGGCAACAAACCAATTTATGTACAATAAAGAAGGCCACACTCAAGACTCAAATAATGTAAGACAATTGTGTAATCAATAGGGCTGCAAACCATTTCACAATATCCCAGAGCCCAAAGTGACATCTCCAAATTGGTTCTTTTGTTCAACAAACAATTCAAAACCTGAAGACTCTTTATTCACTATCATAAATGACAAAGACAAGCAGCAGATCTTTACACTGAAGAAGCTGTAACCAGCAAATGTTTGATATTTTTGCTTGAAATGATTCATCAATTCCATTCAAATGCTCCAAATCTTTAATCTGCAAGAATATTAAGCGTTTTATTGGCAAGTGTTGGTACTCAAATATTTATTTTTCCACTGCTGACAGATTGGTACTTAAACAGACATTTAGGAGGAGATAATGTCTGACTTAGCCATGTAAAACACCTGCTTAGTAGTAGTTTTAACAACAAATGTCCAAATTACATTCATCATTACATGTTCTGGGGTCATATTCATAAAATATTAATGTCAGGTTAAGTTCACCACCTGTTTTGTCTCTAACCACCTTTCTTCTATTCCCAAAGGAAACTTGCCTCATCTTTGGTCATTTCGGCACCCTGAAATTATCTGGCTGGGAAAATATGTTCCCCCTTTTCACCTCTGACGTGTTAAAAAAATGAGGGAGAGCAAGAGAAAAAAAAGGAAAAAGAAGAAAAGAAGCAGGTGTTAGACAAGAGTGGTAGTTTGCACTTAATGCAAATAGTCCCCCAGCATTCTTGGATTTGTGTTTACCACACACATACTGCACACAGTGATGATTACTGTCAGCAACAATGTGAGCATGGATTCATTTCTAAAAAGCACACTTGGGACTTAAAAGATCTGGGCCACTGTCAATCATTTTGTGTGGTCTAGAAGCTCCTATTGGCAACAACTTTTTCCTTATACAAAAAACAAAAAAACACCTCCTACACAAATGCAAGTTCATTTCTGTTATAGCAGAACAAGTGAAACTGCCTAATTTGGGAATACAAAAGTCAAATGAGAGGCTTTACAATAAGGATTGCCTGCAAGTAAAATGCCATATCTGGCAGGTAAATCTGACAGCTCCAACTGGGCAAGTGTTAAAAAAAAAAAAAGATTGGATACTTAAAAAACTATAAAACTATTTTGTTGGGCTGGAAGGTACAGCTTATGAATAATATATTTTTATTAGGGCTGTCAAAATTAACGCGTTAACGCGGATTAATCCATCATCATGATTAATCTGATTATAAATTTTAACGCAATTAACGCATCTGCAGCGCAGAATGACTCAAAGTCCCTGAAACATCTCTGGCAACGGCCAGAGACGGTCTTGTCTGGTCTTGTCCAAGTAGACTTGGTAAGTAAGCGCATGCCGCCGCACATGCACAAATGGGTAGTTGATCCGGTAGTGGCATATATATATATATTCATAGATATGTATAATAAAGGCTAGATGTCTTAAGGCGGAGTCTCTAACGGCATCACCGGGTGGCCATCTTACCCGAGGCAAGCTCTCTGGCGGAGTCTGTGGTGTGTGAAGGAAGGTGAGTGATCTGCACAAACGTAAATACTCTTATCTTGCTGAAATCTTGACGGATTTACAAACGGTTTGGTTTCTTACAAACGTTATTAACGTGGCTACAATTCTGGATGTTTGACCGGAAGTGTGACATAATTATCCATAAGTGCAGTGTTACAACTACACCTCTGACGTTTATAACAAACCAAACCGTTTGAAAATCGGTAGAAAATTGAGCAAGTTATGGTTATTTAAAAAGTATGCACCACTACAACACC
>JAJHUR010092960.1:0-13658 GCA_027495735.1 Lutjanus campechanus
TGTAGAAAGTTACTGGTTGCATGGCAACTGGTGGCACCTCATGAGCATCATCGCATTATCAGTGTTAGTGCTGTTAACTAAAGTTAGTGATTTGGTGGACAACTTAAATGGGATAGTTCACCCAAAATTGAAAATTCAGTCATTATCTATTCAGCCTCATGCTGACTGGAGGTTGGGTTTTGGGTTTTGTGGGTATTTTTTTTGTTAGTCCACAAAACAAAGCTGGAGTTTCACAGGAAAACAGCGTTGCAGAATCTCCCAAACGGTTTAAGTGAATGGTGACCAGTTTTCAAACTGAAAAACAACCAAAAATAGCATAAAATGCCTCCATACTGATTATCTGGTGTGATCCAAGTCATCGAAAGCTGAATTTTCAATTGTGGGTGAACTATCCCTTTTTAATGTGGAAGTGAGATTAGAGAAGTTGCTACAGAAAACAACAACAACAAAAAAACGCCCTATGATTGAAGGGAAAAGGGATCAACTCTTACTTTGTTGGACGACCGGACAGATAAAGTGATCTGCTTATCTGAAAATGGGGTAATTTGGTGGGACCATGTTTCTCTGCACAGCTCCTGAATTCAGGGCTCAAGGAATTTTTAATGGTAAACACCACCATGAGACCAATCACAAATCCTACAACAAGTCAAAGTGTTTTCAAGTGCGTCACTCAATCTGGCTTCCAAAACTGGTGCTCAGTCATGGAAACCTTGACAACCCTGAGATAAAGGAACCTTTGCGGTGTCACTTGCAGCAGACGCTGATAGTGGTATTTTACATTTTCCTGCAGTATTCCTCATGTGTTTAGTTTACCAAGTGGAGATTTCATTTTGAGGACCTGGGTGTATTTGCACTTGCACACGCTGGTCCTGATTTATTACAAAACACTATATTGACCGAGTGTTGGCAATCTCAAACATCTCGAAAGAAAGAACGGGATGGCATGCTACCAAAGTCTCCAGCCAGAACTGAACTGGGGATGTAGTGATTGCAAGTTACGCGTCTTTGCGTTGTGTTCTATTTAGCGTAAAAGCTGGGATTTGTTGGGATTTCCAGTGAAAAGTTCCACCTGGAAACTCAGAGATTCAGAAAGGACGCACCATTAGACCACTTCGTCACAGAAATGCCATCTGGCAGTTATTTATGCTGATAAGAGCTTTAGAAAACATGCAGACTGTTGAATACTAAAATAACCCATTAGAAATTGGCTTGTAACCAGAGCTGAAACGATTAGTCAATCAATTAGTCAATTGACAGAACATTAATTGGCAACAGTTTTGATGGTTGATTGATCATTTTAGTCATTTTTTAAGCAAAAATGCTTTAAAAAAAGTGGCTTGTCTGGCCTGTCAAATGTGAATATTTCCCCATGTTTTGAGTTTAAACACACTAAATTTAATATCTCCAAGTTTTGGACTTATGGTAGAGAAAATGAACAACGTCTCATCCCTGAGTGACAAACTTATCTTTGCCTCCACATAACTTTAGTAAAGTCTCTAATGATGCTCATCAAAAGACTTATTGAACAAACTGAGCTGGCAGTTGCCAGTCAAACAGACTGTGGAGTTTTACTGCTGTGGGATGTTTTAATTGGTGTTAGATCACTAAATAAGCCAACATCAGTCCTTCAGGAAAACACACCCACACACACACACAGACGAACTCTGTGATGTTCATGCGTGTTCAGTGTTGGGGAGTAATGAGGCAGTGGGCAGAGGAGCGTCGCTTAGCCGCACAGATGTTCCTTTTATAACGCGTCGTCGCCGTGACATCACCGGTCCTGCAGGAAGTTGAGCTTTAGCGCAGAGGCTCCTTCACACGAGGCTGCAGAAAGCCGTCTTATTAGGAGAGGCTCATAAACCTGCCACGGGGGTGTCGGCCTGAGAGTTTAATTATGCTGGAGCCCAGCCTGCAGCATATGTGTGTGTGTGTGTGTGTGTGTGTGTGTGTGTCTTTAACCAGCTGCTGCCCTCAGGAACAGAAGCTCGGTGCTCTGAGGTCACACACTCCAAATATCCTGAAGCTCCATGTTTTCATGCTTTTTAATGGGCTCTTAAGAGACAGCGTCATCCCACTGGGCTTATCTACATCAGCAAAGGCCCTGTTATTATGATATTAATGGGATAGGAGATGCTCCGCGCGTTCCATGGAAAACAAGCTCCCAGTTACAGTCTGAGAGGCTTGTACGTGACTGACATTTGAGCTTGTCGGCCTCCATGATGTTGCTTTTGATTGTGATTAGGCTGACAGATGCTGAGGCAACATGGACGGGCGGTTTCACCATCACTTAACCAAATATTGCAATGTTTTTAACCAATTTCCTCGATCAGTATCTATCAAAATTGTGACAGTATTGTAGGGAAGGTGCTTTCACAAAATATTAACACGAGGAGATTTTTGTCACAATATCAAATTTCTTCTTGATGTTTATGATTATTATAATTATCATCATTATTAATATTGTTAGGACTTGTGGCACTAGTAGTAGTAGTAAGATTACATGGGTCTGAAACAGAACTTCAGGCTGGAAAGCTTGTATAGTTTGTATAATGTAACTCGTGTAATGGCATCCTTAAGCCATTGTGGAGAGCTGACATTCACATGTGCAGCTGATAGGCTGAGGGAGACTGCCCTTATTTGCATAGTTGTCCCATGATGCATTGCTAAGAGTTTATGTTTGATATTTTATGTTCCAAAATGCAAATGTTACTGTTTGTTAGCGTTTGTAATGTGTTTGTTGAGATCACGGTGGTTTATGTTGGTAATTGCCTCTTTTTTTTTTTTTAGCTGGTTTGCTGTTACACCGTCAGTGAGGCGTCTAGTACATTTCATCACTCCAGCTGAATTGTAGCATAGTATATTGGAACGTATTTCCCTTTTTCCCACCGCTTACATGTAATTGCATTGTAGAAGTGTAAAGTGCTGTTTAGCTCTCGAGTTGTACTGTGTCATGTTTACAAATATAAAACATGTGGCATTGTGGAATTGGTGTTGTGGAATTTAGACTGGAACATGGATCAGTGTTGTCTGATACACAGTGACTGCCTTGCGACACTATTGGGTCCCGATACAAATATTGGATCTGTCCCATCTCTATTTAAAATAACACTGATATCTTCACTACCAGTTTATTGCAACACCCCCAGTGGATATAAGGACTAAGTGGCAAATAATAGAGCAGCCAGAACAGTCTGTAATTTCAGAGCGTTACATCACTTTACTGTAATGCAGCCTTTAAAACCGGGAAAAGACAACACTTATGCCATCTCACTATGAAGTGAAATCCAAAATCTAAGACGATATCTATTCTCATTTCAAGATATCGATATAATATTGATATATTGCCCAGATCTAAGATCAATACGCAAGCGGCCTCAGTTCCATCCAATGAGGCCTGTAGAACATGACTTCTGTGAGCTCGCAGTTTTCCCTTTCACAGCTGCGTCTTTCTCTGTGTGCATTCAAGTCCACAGGAAAAATAGGCGCTCTAAAAAAAGGCCATCTTTTCCACTACCTTCCTCTCCACAGTGCCAGCCAGGCTGCCTTTTCAAGAGGTGTGGAGTGACTGTTGTATGGGAGCGGATGTTCATGTCAGATGCGACACGTTAAAACGGTCCTTAAACAAGCAACACAGAGGGCTCTGTTCAGAGGAGTGACCTTTGGAATCGGGTGGAGTTACTTTTGGAAAAATGTTTGGGCCCAAAATGCTGTTCCATTTATTATCTGATCTTTGAATGTGCTTGGGAAAAAAAAAAAAAGTGCCATTTCATGGTGAGGGTGGGACGTGTGTCTGTGTGAAAGACACTGTGGTGAGGCGAGCTTTCGGTTTCAAGTGTTTATTTTGGTCGTGCATGTTGAACCACAAGAGGAGCTGTATTATTTTCAAGGAAATGGGCATGTGTTTTTAAGTTGGTCAAACCTTCCTACACTAGAAATGCTGATATTAAAGGCCAAATTAGTCATTCTTGGATCATATAAATCGCATGTATTCACCCACAGGATCAAAAGTAAGCAGTCTGTGCCTGTCTGAATCCTTCCTCGTTTTAAACTGAATTTATAGCTGCTCTAATCTTAATTTTCATGTTAACAATCAGATCAAATTGCTATGTGTGTGTAAAAGGGGTCACTCTTAATGATAAAAGCACCCAACTCTGCAGTTCCTCTCAGCTCTGTGGACCATTTTAGCCTTTTCCAGCTCGTTGTTTTGGCTTTACACTCCACAGCTTTTTTTGTTTTGGTTCTCTGTCACCAGTGAAACATCTCTGATAACCTCCCTGTGCGCTACCTACTCAGCCCCAAGACCGACACGCTTAGCAACTAACTGTTGAATTCTGTTGAGCATTTAGCAGCTAAGCAGACAGATGTTTCCCTCAGGAGTTGGCAGAGACCAAAAAACAGAGCTAAAAGAGAGTGAGTATTGGACTCGAATTGATCAGGTGAGCAGAAACATGAATCCAAAATGAATCAATACTGCTCCAGATCTGATGCGTGTGTAAATAGGAAACTGAAACAGTTGTTTAGTGTCCAGAAATTAAAGGACCTGTCTTTAAATTAGGGAGAGATAGCCGGCCCAGATTCAGTGTTTTCATTTTATTGTTTTAAATCCGACAGATAAACATAAGAGTAAAGGCCAGAGTATATTCAGCTTAGCTTTAAAGCCATGTTTCTTGTTTTGTTTTGTTTTTTACAGTGAGTTTAGGTGATCCGACAGTTCCATCACTAGTTGTTTTTCAGGTGCGATTTTTGTCTTTTTGTTTTGCTAATTCAATCGTCTGTCTCCAATGAATGAGCGAGGGCCTCAGACAGGCTTCCGAGGAAGAGCCTGGAGCTCGAAATGTCACGCAAATAAATACCTTAAACCGGGGCTTTTTGGTTTCCTTCTCTGTTCAGGCATTTTTTAAAATCCAGCTCCCATCCCATTTGGCTTATGGATGTGCATGTCTTTTTCATTTTTTCAGTTTGTGAATAAGCCAAAAGGTTTGTCAAACTAATTTAGAGGAGACCAAAAAAAAAAAGTAAATTGTAAAATTCTTATCCAAACGGTCTGTCGTACATGTTCATCACAGTTTACAGATCAACTTCCTTGTTAAGTTTAGCACACTTACTGCTTGTGTGAGCACTCCTGTGCAGTGAGGGATTACTAGAAACATTAAGGGTGTGCTCACTTTCACTTTTAGATCCAAATAAAGTGGTTTAGATAATCTGACCAAACATCTGGCTGCTGATGTTTGTGGCCTCATATTTTAAGACATGTCACTTTGTTCTCAGATCTTGAGTATTACTTTGGCAAGTGCAGTTTTATTCACTGACATCCAGAGCTGCAGTATGAAAGTAAGACCCGAGCGGTTATAAACTGTAGTTTTCCTTTAAAAGTCACCTGGAAGAGTCTGGCAGGAAATGTGAGAGGGTTGAAGGAATGAAATGTTCGGCCTGGCTGACTGTCTCGGCCGCTGTCTGGGTTGACTGAGCAGGGTTTTTAGCTGAAGGGGAGTGGAGCTGGGCATTTTTCAGCAGGCAGGCAGGAAATGGGCAGTGCAGGGTGTGCCAAGACAGGAAGCCTGACTGAGCGCCTGTAACCCCCACCACCACCACCCCCTCCCCTCCACACCACCACCGCCACTACCTCCACCCCCAGTGTGTCAGCCACAATGACTATGCCTCCACCGCTGCACCTCAGCATTTACAGCCCTGCTGCATTCACAGACATCCCTGCATGTTTCCTATTTTCATTTCTCCCTCCATCCCCTCGCTGTTTACCTGCCCCCCACCCCCCCAGCCCCCGTACATGGCAGCAGCAGCAGTATTGTCACCCTCCTCCAAGATGTGACATCCAACCCACCACCAAAAGTGTGAAAAGTGTTTTTGTGTGTTCTCTGTTGCAAGAGTAGAGTGGGATTGGTATTATTTATCAACAGATGGAGTCAGATATGACTGTGAAGTACACTTTAGAGAAACTGCAGGTCCCTGTGTTCAGTTTGGTTTGGTGAGATTTTAAAGACAACAGGTAGTTTTGATCAGGAGGATGTGTTTGGTAAGGTGACTGCACTTAACCTTGTGTTGCTGAGGTACAAAAAGGACAAAAAAGTCATATATTAAGATTGGAAGGCTCTGCACACTCCAAATCAAGTATTTACTGTCAAATTAAGCCCGTAGTCTCAAGGTCCTCATCAGGACAAGTGCTTCACGCAGACGCAGATTTTGGAGTATTGCAGAAAATATGCTCTGTGGTGAACAAAAGTTTATAATACTTAGACATTTTGTTAGATAATCATCATAAATTAACATGTCTTTATTATTTTTGAGGCGTAAATGCAATCACCTGAAGTAAAAAGCTAATATTAGGCTATAAATGAACTACACCATGGTCACACAAACCCACTGACTTTGAGATGAGGGAACTGCAAGTACTAATATGCCAACTCACTTCTGGGTTTTAGGACTCACTCCTGCAGCACTCTGTACTGTATAGGCAATATTTGTGCATACCTGTGTTTTTCTTGCAAGTACACTTGGGGAATACAGTTCACACGTGTAGTTCCCAAGGTCCAAATGCGGCTGGAACCTACTTTTATTCTCATTACCCAAATAATCAGAGGATTGTTTTCTCAAAATATCATTTGATCTGTGAAATGTCACATGAAAATAAAATGTTTAAGTGGTCAGGATAAGGACATGGACTTTGTTTGTTGGAGAGGGTCAGATTCTGAAGTAGAAATTGTTAAATATATATAAAAAAAAATTTTTAAAAAGCCTGTCACGATTAAAATAAATTGTTTATTTTACCAACAGTTAAAAAGGATAATGAGTTTACAATTATCTAAATCAGATAAAAGCAGCAAATGCTCGCAAAGGAAAAATGTGAGACAAAACTGTTCTGCAGATGCAAGAACATGTTTGTTTAGAACAGACACCAGCAAATGTCACATCATCACAATGTTAATAGTGTTTTCTCAGTGAAAATGAAAAATGTGGTGCAAAAATGATCATTAATCACATCACAATCGCAATATAATTTGTTTTGTTTTGTTTTTTTCACCATATTGACAGCCATGTTGCAAAATCAGTTGTTTTTTTTCCTGCACCAGTGATGTCATTGGTGTTGAGGAAGAACTACAGACTGTTTCAGCTTGGATGTCTGGTCTCTGCCTCTGGGCAGCCAGGGCGCGTGATGGACGAGTATTTTTGTCACATAAAGCTGTGTCTTGGCCAACAAAATAATAGCTATAGGGTAGGGTGGTGATACACGGCAACATGGGCGTGGGGGTTAGAATCTTGCGTGCAATGCATCATGGTACATGTAGGCTCTGCTGGTTCGGCTCCCTGAGCAGAATAACTAAGCTTTTTTGGTCATTGTAGCACACACTGAGGAATTTATTTCTTTAATTGGCTACATTTACTATCAAACAAGTCAAGCCAAACTCATCATACTATTGACTTTATGATCAAATTCTTGCAGTGGACCTGAGTCTTTCTTTCTCAGTAAGAAGACTGAGACAAAAACCAGTTAGAAATAAAGATCTGATAAATATGTGAAGCTGAAAACGCTGCTCACGTCTATCATGGGTACTCCCAGCTCTGTGTCCTCCGCCTTCTACACCTAAATGATGGGGTTAGATAATCATAGTACTGTAACTAAGATTAATCACTCCACTCCCATAATAAATCATCGGGGTCAGGCAAGGACACCTCCTCCATCTCCTCGACCATGAGAATTTAAATCCATCGAGAACAAATGTTTCCGAATTTACTCTGCCTCCTTTCATTTGGCTCTGCTGAGGTTTTCCACGCTCATTTTCTCATGATTGAGCGCTACGGGCTGAGGGTTCGTGTCATCATTAATGTTGACATAAAATGTGCCACAGCAGCGCAGACAGAAATAACCAAAAGCGCTGCATTTACTCTGCTACCATCATGGAGCGACCGTGACACGACGACATATATCTCGGGGTCTAACGTGGAAATCAAATTGCCGAGGCATGCGTTAGTCACATGCTCTCGCGAATCGGTCAGAGGAGTCAGTCAGACGCAAGGCAGAGCAGAGGGGACGGGGAAGTGAGTCAATGAGGGAGGGCTGTTTCATTTAGCAGGCAGAAGATGCTTCCTCTCTCTGGGCTCTGTGCACTGACCCTTCAGTGGACACAGCCAGGCGACGATCAGCATATCAATGCCCTGCTTTCTACAGAAGCAGGGCTGATTGGGGCTTGCCAGGCCTGACTTAACATGCTTTCAACACTGTATCAATAACACTTTGTTCAAAAGCGAAGCCGTGGAGAGAAAAAAAGATGTTTCTGTAGATACCAAGAAGGAGTTCAGTTTTCAGCTGGCGAGGAATTGTTTGAATCCATATGATAACTGTTTGGTATAGCGGCGAAAGATGAGGCGAGTTTCGTCCTCCAGCGGAAGCAGTGACGTCGGTTTCTCGGAAGGACTCCCCCCGGGGCTGATCTTTGCTCTTTATCCTCATAATCACTTGCTTCTCACCTCCGATTTAATTTCTCCTCGTTGCACTCTGTCAGCTGGTCGGCGCGGCCGCCCCGCGAGGAGCTAATAGGCCATTGATGCATCGATGCCAGCAGCCAATGCCAGGAGTCCCAGGCAGCTGGCACTCTCATTCAACCCAAACACAAAGTACAAAGTCTCACTGTGGGCTAATTGGGTCATCCTCATGTGGGAACCAGTTGCACTGGGAGCTTTTCAATCATCCCTTGATTTTTTTTGTGTGTGAGTGACGGAGAGAAGAGGAGATGCAGGATGAGTTGAAATGACACAACACTTTTTAAAAAAACAACAACAAAGGGATGAAATTTCTCTTCTTGTGATTTGAATGTGACATTAACATCGATAAAAACGTCTTAGCTAAAGCTTGGTGTCATCCTTACTGCATGACTCTCAGATGACATTAAGATAATGTCACGTCTGTTGTTTTGACAGATTAATAACCAGGGCAGTGACACAGGAAATGACACAAAAGCCACTTCCCTCTTTGCTAGTGCAAGGCAGATGTGTTCTGAGTATGAACAAAACCTTCTGACAGAACTATACACCAAATTTGATTTGGGAAACATGATCTCCCTGATAAAGAGTCTGTGTATTTTGCTAAGAAGTACAGCCCTCGCACTGGAAAAAGCTCTGGCTAGCTTTGCGTGCTAGTGGTCACATTCACACACATTGTGAGAACCTTACTCAAGTTCTGGACTTGTAGTTTTTGCACAGGTGTGAACAAAGCCAATTAAGTAAACTAAGAGATAATACAGTACAGCGAGTCTCAAATCACCCTAAATGTGTTTATGTTACAATAATGACCTGCTCTCGGTACATTATCCCTCTTTTATACTCAGTACACCTGCTCAAGTTTAACTGTGTGACCTTTCCCTCATGGTTATGATCAGAGGAATCAGATCGTGGGCTCGACCACAGTCGTATTTCAGCTGTCTTTTGCACAGCTCAGACAGGACAGTGAAAGCCCCGCTGTGTTTGACCTTTACTGTACACTCACACACACACTGACACACACTCGCAGCCAGAGTCTTGGCTCAGGTTGTTGCTGCTGATGCAACAGGACAGGTGTTGAACTTGTAGCTCCAGTGCTCATGTTTAATCAGCGGCGTGCGTGTTTAATGACAGGAGCGGAAGCCCCGGCGATCGACCGCAGCCTCTCCTAGTCATCGGCAGGATTTCGAGCCGAGCGCAGACGATGTGGAATTTAAAGTCAAGAGATTTTAAAACAGCAGCCAGCTCCACATTCCTCCTCCTCCTCCTTCCTCCTTCCTCCTCCTGCTGCTCTTCCTCCTCCTGTCCTCACTCTGCTTCAGCGAAACCCTCCTGCGCTGTGACTTGATCTGAATCTCACCCATAAATTAGATTTTTCTGAACACAAAACTCGTGTTTGCCAACTCGCTGGAGCTGCTGATGACATGTCACTCAGATTACACAGCGGTGGTGTGTGGAGGAGGCAGTCTATTGTCTGCTGCTGCTGTTTAGACAAGAAGACAGGAGCTGCTGAGTTTTGAAGCAGATTGTTTTTCTCTAATCCCAATTTAGTTTTTGTTCCGAGCTGTGTATTTGAAGGGATTATGGTTATAAATAAAACATCCTCTGGACTGAGTTTGTAGACATTTTAGATTCAGTCAGTGACATCTGGTAGCATATTTGTTCATTCGCTTAAAAGGATACAGGCGGGTGAAAACTGATCATTTTAGCGGAGTGTGTTGGGTTTGTCTCATCCTAGTGACACTGACTACATGCGCAGAATATTCTGGCTTTGCTTTCATTTTGAAAAAGACAACATTCCTACAAGAGTGTCACAACTGTGACGTGCTGGATGCTACAAGTTGGTGGGGGTGGAGAGAAAAAGCAAAATACAGGGACAATTGTGATTCTGCCGTTTATTTCACTTCGATTTGATTTTAGATTTAATATTGAAATCGTGGGACCCCTAATTCCTCCTGAGCGGTTTTCATGACTAATGAAAATTAATGTTCCAGTAATATTCCTCTTTACATGCAGCTGTGCAAACTCCGTCAGCCATTTGGCTTCTTTGCGTCAAACTACTTTTATTCCTCTGGGGGTGACTTGTTTGATTATGCAAACACGGAGTCCCTCTTTTGTTTAACCACCTTCTTGTAAAGGTCGGCGTCGTGATGTTTCAGCATATCCCAAAACCTGTTGATATCCATTCTTCCAGCAGCAATCTGTAATATATTTACTGTAATAAATCATAAAATGACCAAGATGTGTCATCAGAGATTAAAGAAACATGCGAAGGTGAAATACTCGCTGACAACAATGCTGCAGCAGCGGTGTCTTCCCTTTTCTATTCTGGGGCTGCAAGAACTGTTTGCCTGTTACACATAAATTAGAGTTCAAATTAATGCAGAATGTCACTGAATGAGTAAAGTGTCTGTTTAAGAGTCATAAGAAATCATTAATCAGCTTTTAGAAGGAGCAGATGTTTATAACAGTTAAATTGAACAATATGTGAATGGAGTTTGGCAGGCAGTCACTGAACTCAAACTCCAGGGTGTCTATTTTCTGAACAGCAGCTTTTATTTTCGGGATAATGGACTTAGCTTTACATTGACAGGCAACTGACAGTTATAAACAACTGATCAACTCACAGTGTAGGACCCGACATCGATTGTAATTGTCAGTTTACGATCATCTTGCACTCCTGCAGTGTTCCTGCAGCCTGCCTGAGCTGTCTGGGAAAGAGGGAGCAGGAGGAAACAACTTGCTTGAACCATAGTTAATATATTAAATATGATTTCAATATACAATCTATGGTTCCAACTCACTATTTGGTCTGCTGTTCTCATTTTTGCATGTGTACTTGCAACATATTGCACCTTTTAAAAGTAGGTGCGTTTCTCCTTCTGACCAGAAATGTGGGCTTTTCTGTGTCCCCTTTAGCCTTACAAACTGCAGTAAAATACTCAGTTGAGAAGCATATTCTTTATGCACTATATACATAATCAAAGAAGGCTCCTAAAACCTGAATAAAAATGGCGTATCCCCTATGTCCTAATCAGAAAATGCACCATACAGAATAAGACATATTTCAGAATATCCATTCTCATGACCCGTGTCAAGATCAGAATATTGTCATATTCAAATTATAACAGTGGAAACTGGGTGTGCATGTAAACGTAGCCACTGATAGCGACCAATGCTCTCGAGTTGTTCCTCCTCTTCTCTCCCTCCTTGCTTCCCCGCCCCCTCCTGGCCCACTCCTCCTCCAATGATTCCTCGTGGTGAACTTCCAGTCCTGACAGCTCACATACTGGAAGAGGAGGAGCAGACTCAGGACATCTGTGGGAAGTGAGATTATGAAACAAGCCTCACCCGTCCTCTGCTGACCCTGGCCACCACGCTCCCGGGTCATGATACCATGCAAACCATAGTGACAGAAATGCATGTTTGACTTTATGTTGTTTTTTTGTTTTTTTTAAACTCTGGTACGTCAGACTAGGGTTTGAGTTGAGGGGCTGAGATGTGTGATTTTCTCGGTTTGATTTTCCTCTCATGTGCAACGTGATATGTCAGCCAGATGCTGCTCCAGAACACCTTGTTTTGAGAACCATCTGAAATGACTTAAACTCTCAAACAATGTGGGGCTGAAACTTAAAGCAGGAAAATTTTGTGGGCTCCTTTTCATATTTATTTCACCATACAGCTTTGCTGTGGCTGCCAAACATAACCTCGCAGAGACATAAAGAGCAAGAATCACATGAGAACAAGTACAGGGTATTTTATTTATCCAGTCTTTGCTCTTGCTAGAAATTGTTGGGTCTCTGTAAATAATATAAAGAGTACAGTCTAGACCAGCTCTATATGAGAAGTGCCCTGAGATAACTTCTGTTATGATTTGGCAGTTATAAATAAAACTGACTTGACTCTATGGATGGAAGTCTGACATGTGCGTGCTGTAGGCTGTCCGGGTGCTGCGCTGCCCTCACAGCTGAGTTCTGCCTTTTTCGCTCCATCAACATCATGTCAATTGACATTTGGAAAATCGATTTTTGACTTTAATGAATCGATTCAGAATCTTCCTCGTCCACATCGCGATGCATCTAAGAATCAAATATTTCCCCAACCGCTACAAGGCTCATAACCGCTCAACTCTCACTCGTCAAGTTGACATTTGAGACTTTGGAGGCTGAGATGGATTTGCCAGCGGCTGATGTGTCCTGTCCTTTCCTTATTTCTCATTGGACCTATACAAAAACAGAAAAGTATCTAAGTAAATAATGACTGCACGTTTGAGTAAAGTATGATAGCTTCAGAGCTAAAAAAAAAAATGGTGCTCTGGACAGCCCGAGAAAGTAAAGATATCTGCAGCCCGCTCCTCGTCTCTGGTTGAGGCTAGCAACTAGTCGCTACAAGCATAACACACTTAATCTCCCTCCTGAACCTGTCTGGTTGCTGTGAACTGTGGCGGCAGGTTTTACCAAAGAAGAAGAGCCTGTGGAATAAAAAAGATAATATCTCTGGTTCATTGTGAGTCTGTCGATGTTTGGAGAGCAATGTTAAATAGTAGGGGTGTACATCTCATTGACTGAGACTGATTTGATACATATCTCGATACATGTTCAACGATATGATACATGTTGGAAATCGTTAAAAAGCCAACGATTCGGTACGATTCAGACATGTCATGATACAATACGATATGATGCAATACGAGGCGATAGTTTTGCTAAAGTTTTGCTAAAGGAAAGTGTTTGAACATAGTAAACATTACACCTCCTGATCCTAACTGGCTTCAGGGTGTCCATTGAGTAACCATAGCAACAGAGGCGTTGTCAAATTTCACATAAGCAATCGTCTCACTACTTGTTCCTTCAAGCTGAGGCGGACAGCACCCGTGTCTTTAGATTTGGGGACAGTATCATGGCTAACAGCGAGCTAATCTTGCTGGTAAACATGCTGTGAAATTATATTTACTGTTTGTCAGCTGTATGCAAGGTTACTGACTTTGAGTCTTGATAGCAAAACATTAGTTTTCTGGCTAGTAACAGAGCCAAAGATTTCTTTGAGTTGAGCGGACTAGAAATATCTCCTGTTACTAAGTCCCATCTAAGGTATGTCTTATTTGCTGGAGTAGTGAACAGTGTTTCTGTTGCATAAGAACCTCATGGGATGGTCATGATTTGTTCCAG